>JAAWXA010000064.1:71022-92756 GCA_038090715.1 Florisuga fusca | reverse complement strand
CAGCCCCCGGCCCCGCTCCCCCCGGCGCTGCCCGGTGCCCGGTCCGGAGCTGCCCAGCCCGGGGTGGATCCCAGCAGAGCTCCAGGAGCCCCCCGGGGGATCCCAGCCCGGCCCCCCCGGGCCCGGCGCAGCTCCGGCCGCAGCCGGGATCGCTCTGCGACCTGCAGCGACACTCAAAGGTGGATCCGCAGCGACACAGCCCGGACCGGGACCGGCGGCGCCGCTAAGGACAGCTCCGGAGCGGGGACACAGCGGCCCGGCCCGGCGGTGACACGGGCAGGGAGCTCATCCGGCTGATGTGCGGGACTGGGCCCCTGGGCTGCGGGATCCGAAAGGTCTTTGACCACCGAGACAGCTCTGTGCTTCTGTCTCTCCTTTTCCTTTCTTTTCCTTTTCCCTTTCCCTTTTTTTCCTTTTCCCTTTCCCTTTCCCTTCCCCTCCTCTCTCCCTTTCCTTTTTTCCTTTCCTTTGCCTTTATTCCATTTCATTTTATTTCCTCCCAAAGCCACTGTTCCCCTGGCCGGGCAGCTGTCTGTCACCTTCCCATGGCACAAAGTCTTCAAAACCCCCCGAACTCTCCCGTTTCTCCCAGACACAACCACACCTTCTGGTGCCTGGGGACCGAGAAAGCCCTGGAAGTGGGGGGGGGGACACTGCCAGGGCTGTCCTCAAGGCAGTGGCACTCAGGGGCTTCGGCAGGTGAGGAACCCGGGGTCTAAAGGAAATCCCACCCGGGGTCAAAACTCTGCTGAAGCTGTGGCCAGGCTGGTGCCACACAGCACAACCCAGGGCAGATTTTCTGTCCCACTTCCTGAGTTTTCACAAGTGAGAGGACAAGGGGTGATGGCTTTAGACTGGAAGAGGGGAAATTGAAGTTAGAGATTGGGATGAAATTCTTTGGGGTGAGGGTGCTGAGCCCCAGGTTGCCCCCAGAAGCTGTGGCTGCCCCATCCCTGGCAGTGCTGAAGGTTGGATGGGGCTGGGAGCCCCCTGGGCTGGTGGGAGGTGTCCCTGCCCATGGCAGGGGGGGCACTGGGGGGGCTTTAAGGTCCCTCCAACCCAAACCATTCCATGATTCTAAGTCAGGGCAGGAATTTTCTCAGCACCTTTTGCTGGGGGAGGGCAGTGGGCACCATGTAGCTCGTGCTCAGCAGCAGATTGAAACATGAGGCCGAGGTAGAAAAAACCCCATTCCCAGGTGCCTGGATCCAGCTGGGGCAGTTCTGGGAGGCAGCTCAAAACCAACCCCTGGTACCGATGCCGTGAGGACAGGCTGGCCCAAAGCACCCCAAAACCTCCACCCAACCCAGTGCCAGAGCTCAGGTTTGAGGGGATGGTGAAAGGGCTCCCCTCAGAGGGAGCAGCTCCAGAGGTTTTCCTGAGGGCTGATCCAGGCATTTTGTCCATCAGTACAGGGACCCTCAGAGGGTGAAACGCCTCTGGGCAAGAGGGGATTTTTAGGTTAAGCCTTTTAAGTTTAAGCCAGAAGAATTTAACCAGCAGCCCCACCACTGGAGATTTTTTGGCCCTGATTTTCTACACGGGGAGGTGGCAGGCAGGAGCTCAGACACCTCAGAAAATCCTGTCTTTCCCTGAGCTCCCCTAAGCTGGTGCCACCATGGACCTACTGCTCTGTCCTCGGTACACCCTGCAGTGTCACCTGCCGGGTCAGGATCAATTCTGCCCCCTCCCAGGGACAGCAGCTGGAGCTGGGTGCTGCTCTCCATCAGGAGGGGGCCATCTCCAGACGTCCTCTCCATGGGGACAGGTGGGAGCCACCTCCAGCTTCCTCAGCACCTTGTGTCACCATCACCAGTGCTCTGCACCCAGGAGTGAATGTCCCCTCTATCTCCTGCTGTCACCACCCTCAGCCAGCAAACCACGTCCCCAGGGAGGAGGACACTGAAGAGGCACTGCAGAGAAGGGGCCACAATCTTCCAAGTTAGTGCTTGTTCAAAAAACCACTGCTGAGAAAGCCAGAAAGACTCTGTCCTTGCCACCCGCCTCCTGCAGGAGAGCAGGAGCTCAGCCCTGCACATTTTCCTGTTTCTTTCCAAAAGCCCTTGGACCAGGTGGTCTCCAAGACACACCAGCTCCAGCCATGACAATTCCAGATGTTGTATGAGTCCAAGTCCCTCCTGAAACCCCTCTCAGCCTTAAGAGGAACCTGCACAGTGTTGTATGCACTGAGACACCAGCACAGCACCAGGGGTTCAAGAAAGGTTGGAGGTCCAAGAAGGCAGATGGATCCATTCCTCCTCCTCCTCATCATCCTCATCATAACCTTGGCAGGACTCAAACGTGCTGTGCCAGGAACAAGTGATGATCCACAAACCTTTAGTGCTGCAGCTCAAAGCTTGGGTCCTCACATCCCTCCCCATGATGCTTTCTGGAGAGAAGAACCACACCAGCCCCAGCCAGGATCTTGCCTTGGCAGCTGAAGACAGGAGACAGATTTTTTTGGGTTTTTTTTGAAAAAAAAATTACTTTATTGGAACTCATCTGAACATCAGATATACCTGGTGTTGGTTAGCAAGAACCGTTTGTACATTTGATATTGATGGTGCCAAAAACCCAAACAGCGACTGACTGGATGAGATGGAAAGTTGAAAAATAAAAAATAAAATAAAATAAACAGCGGAGAGGTTAAAATGTGAAACAGAAAGCAGAGAAATCAGCCAGTCTAAGATTCAGTGTGAAGGCAAAACATTTTCTGATAAAACAGAACCCTTTTACAAAATATAAATTTTGTAAGAAAAACGAGGCAAGGGAGAGAGAAAAGAGACAGAGGAAAGGAAAAATAAAGATGAGCAGGACAGAGATGCAGGAGCTTACACTGCCCAACTGGCATCACAACCTAGCTGGTAACCTCACCAGAAAATGCAACATCCTGGAGCACACCCTGGACAGGACTGGGGACCAGTGGCCAGGAAGCTCCCCAGCTGCATGTGGTTAGTCCAGAAGGGCCAAACTGTCTCACATCGGATGTTTTAAAGGAAAAAACCTCAAAGACATTAAAAAAAAGCAAACAACCCATAAAAAGCCCCAGACTAACCCAGCAGAGGTAAATCCCAAGAGTCTGCTCAGTGCTGGGCAGCAGCTCAGCTCTCTGCCGGGCTGGGCTGGGCCCCCACAGGGGAATGCCTGCTCGCCTGTTCTTCCTACCAATGCAGGTGGGGAGGAGGGAGAAAAACATTTAAAATCTAATCTATTTTGAACAGAATAGCATGCAATGCAGGCCTCCAGGGGAAACCTGCCCTGTTCCCTTTAGCAGAAACTGGCCGGCGGGTCTGGCTGGGGGCTGCAGCCGCTCCGGCTGCGCAGGGCGAGCGCAGCACAACGGCCCTGCTGGAGCAGGTTCCTCGGGGTGAAAGCCTTCAGGAAAATCATTGTGGAGCTGCTTCCGAGGGGATCTGAGGCCCTTTGAGATTTCGAACTAGACCAGCAGTCTGTACACTTTGGGGCTTGGTTGGTTTTGGTTCAGTACAAATGGAATCGACTCGCTGCTTGCAGAGCGTCCGTCTCCACATCAGAGGAAGAGATGAAACTTGTTCTGGGCACCTCTTGGTAACAGAACTTTGTCCCTGCTTAAACTTCTCTGGTATCCCTCAGGAAGTGGAAAGCACATGTTTAGGTAGTGTAAGCCTTTTTCCTTTTATTTAGAATACCCTCTTTGTTTTAAACAATATTTCCCCCCCCAGATACAAAGTTCGGCCAGTGAGGATTACATGGAGACTGGAACACGCATCGTATGGAATACAAGATGCACTGGATGAGGAAGTTTAAAAACTTTCCGAGCGAAAAGTAGAACAAAGGAGAGGGAAAAAACAAAAAAAAAGGGGGAAAGAAAGAAAAAAAAAAAAAAAAAAAAAAAAAAAAAAAAAAAAAAAGTCTCCTAACATTTTCCCAAAGGTTTCACTCTCCTGTCACACACACTCTCCAATGACAGACAGCAAATTCAACTCTGCAAAAAGAAAACAAAGCCACGTCAATTGAGAGGAGAGAAAACAAACCTCAAGGACACAAACCCCAGCGTGGCCTGGGAGGAGTGATGGGTCTGGGGCAGCTCCAGCCCGGGCCTCCCACTCACCTATGTCAACTTCTTGGCTTTGTTGTAGAGCGAATCCACTACCTTGCTCATGTTCTGAATAGTCTCCAGGGCAGCCTCGTAAGTTTTGTCTACAGGGGGCTCATCAAAGATGATCAGGACTCCCTCGCCTTGGTCGAGGATGCCTGAGGACACAAAGCTGAGGTCAGCAGGGTGGCACTCACCAGGTCACATCTTCCAGGCAGCAGGAATTTAGGGATCTGCCCAGGAAATGGCCAGTGAGCTGTGCTGGGTTTGGAGGGGGTCGTGTGCTGGACTGGATTGTCTGGAGTGCTTTAGCAGTAGGTATCCATTAAAAAGAAACCAAAAAAGGCTGAGAAAACCAGGTCTGTTCAGCCTGGAGAAGAGGAGGCTCAGGGGAGACCTTATTACTACGTTCCATTGCTTAAAGGGGGACACAGAGAAGATGGAGACTCCCTGTGTCCAAGGGGTCCCAGGGACAAGACAAGGGGCAATGGGCACAAGGTGCTCCTGGGGAGATTCCCATTGGACACAGGAGGAAAATTTTTCCTCATGAGGACAGTCAGAGACTGGAATGGTCTCCCTGGGGAAGGGGTGGATTCCCCCACTCTGGAAAGTCTGAAGCCTCAGTTCAGCAGAGTGCTGAGACATCTCAGATAAACAATAACATTAGAAGGTTGGAGCAGATGAGCCTTGAGGTCCCTTCTAACCTGACATTGTATGACTCTATGAAAAACACCAAAATTGTCCTGGAGAGGGGCTGGAGAAGACATCCAGGAGATGCTGATGCCTGCACATTCCCTGCTAACTCTCATGCCCAGCAGGATGGCTCAGCACAACAGTGGGGAAAAAAAAAAAAAGCAATTTTATAATTAAACTCTTGCCAGGTGCCAGGCAGGCTCTGCAGCTGGGTTCTGTCATTCCTGAGCTGCTCTCCAAGCAGTGTGCTGCTTTCAGCCCTTTGTCTTGCTCAGCAAGAGGCTTTTCTAAAGGGACACTGGGGACAATGCAAAGCAGAGCAGAGCTGTTTCCTCCAGGACTCAGCAGAGAAGCCCAAGCCCATCAGCTGTGCTGGGTGGGTGCACACAAAACCCTCTCAACACCAGTTATCCAGGAGTGGTGACCCCAGGACTCCAGAAAGCTCCAGAGCAGCAGAGGACAGCTCTGCACAGCCCAGCAGTGGGTCTGCCAGCTGCCTCTGGATGGAGCCCCAGCAAGAAGGGCTGAAACGTGGGTTCTGATTCGGGAGAAATTAAACCTCGAGCTGAAGGAAGCAACAGGAAGAGGCAGAGCAACCACAACCCCAGCTCTCAGCTCTCCTCCTGTGGTGCTGATCATCTGCCATCTGCTGAGCCCAAGGAGGACACTCAGGGTTGAAAGGTGCCAGGATAAAGAGGTTTCTGCCCCACCTGCCCCTGGGCAACAAGGCAGTCCAGGCTGGAGGATGGAGAGACTCACCGTGAAATTTCTTGTCCAGGATCATCTGTGACAGTTTTCTTTCTACCTCAGCCTGAAATTGAAGCAGAAAAATTAAAAGTCTCCCACAACTACATAAAGAAATGTGAATTTTACTACTCCACACACTCAGCAGCCCTGACCTGTGTTTAAGCATAGCTTAAAAGCAGCTGGTTTATCAGTGACCACGATGCCAGGACAGATCTCTGCCTCATGCTGCTCTGATACCACCAGACACTTCAGATGACATCAGAAATGAAGTGGTGGCTTTTAATGAGAGCACCACAATGTCTCACCCTCCTGCTCTGGAGAGGACAATGTCCCTGTCACTTCACACAGACACTTGTTAGGGGATCTGGAGCATCCCAGCTTGGTTCAGCAAATATTCAGGCAAGTTTTGGCCAAGTTCATTTAATCCACTCAGCACTGAACTGACCCCTGCCCAGTGCCAGGCAAGAGCCCCATCCAGCTCCTCCTCTGCTCTCTGGACAGAGGGTGCCCAGCTGCAATCAGCAAACAACTGCAGTCCAGCTTCTCCTTCAGCACCAGGGGCTGGGCCAGGAGGAGACTGCACATGCAGAAAGGGAGGAGAGGTGATGCACTGCCCACCAAGGCTGACCTCAGCACACTTCCCAGGCTCCAGCCTTAATGCCAAACCAGGACAAAAGCACTTTGGGATGCAACTGGCTGGGACTATTCCTAAAACCCAGTCTGGTCTGGATTACCTGTAAGGAGCTGCTGCCACAGTCAGTGTGACATCCACATCCCTAATGAAACCTCAGTGATTAGAGCTGGATCCTGTCTCTTAAGGGTCTGAAAGATTCTTCTGAGCATGCTCAGGAAGATGAAACACAGATCTACAGGGAAGACTGAGCTGGTCATGACAGGAGCTGCTACTACAGTGGAGGAAAATCTGTCTCAATACAAAGCAAGTGCTAACCAGGCAGTAAAACCCCAAGAAGGATGACACAGAAAAGGCCAGAGCAGGGGAGTCTGGTGCCTCCTGGAAACCACCCATGATCAAGTCCAGTTCCCAAGAGTGGTATTTGCCTGGGAAAGCTGTGGAGCTGATCTGGCGGACTAAGTAGCCCACCTTCATTTCCCAGTGGCCAGTGCCATTTGACCTCAATTCCCTTGCCCTCGTGAGACATGCCACTGATTTCTAGTTGTGTTCTTACCTTTGAGAGCTTGATGAGGCTGGATATGTGTTCAATCTACAGGAGAGACCAAGAGAGTGAAGTAAATCTTCAGTTCCACTTTTGACACACAGTATGGAGGTGTTGGGGCTCCTGCACAGAACAGCTCAGGGGCTTTCAAATGCTCTGGCCTAAAGGCCTAAAAATCTCCATCAGCTTTCTCTGCTCTGCAACTTCATGCCCTTCAGCCTTCACATCCCATTTTAACTGAAGGTCGACTAGAAACCTAAAGCCACTGCACTCTGAAATGTGAATTAACACTTCTCCAAGATCATGGCAGTTCTACCCACACCTCTCAGAGCCCTTAAAAGCCAAGTCCTGTTACCTTCAAACCACATCCAAACCACATTCACCCATGTCCAAAGCATGTTGAAATCATTGTGAAACTATGTCCAAACTGCATCCTCCCCTCAGCAGGTGTGCACCTGAAGGCAGTGGAAAGGGCAATGACTCTGGAACGTGGTTTTCCTCAGCTCCCTCAGCCCCCTCCTTACTGCTTTTCAGCTGAACATGATGAACCCTGAGCTCTGGAAGTGCTGAGCAGCTCTGAGGAAGAAGTAATCTGTAGGGAACAAGTCCCTCTCCCTCCAGGGGCAGGGGACAGAGGTACTGGCTGGAAACATTTACCTGTACTCTGGAGAAGGGTTCAATGACTCTGATCAGATTCTGTTCCAATAAGTTATCATAGAGCTTAGCCAAGTGAGTGTTTATGATGGGGTCATCCCTGAGCTCCACCTTATAGTCTGTCAGAGCCTGCAAAGACAGTGAAACACCTCATTCAAAGCCTTCCAAGGATGAAGCAGTCTTCCCTCCTTGCCCAGCCAAGTACCAGGGGTTGATCCAAGCCTGTAACTTGGCTCACAGGCCAGGAGACCAGGACAGCCCCGTGGCCTTTGTGGCACATGCACCAAGCACCTTCCATCTGTGCTGGAGCTCAGCAGGCCAGAAGCTCTGGCTGACACTCAGGAGGTGGCAGACAGGATTGGTCCCTGCCACAGGGATCCCCTCTGTTATCTCTGTGGTGTTCCTGCCAAAGTCAGGAAAAAATTGAGGCAGGAACACATCCCACAGCAGCACCAGAAGTTCAGAAACTGCTTCTGACTTCACTCTCCAAAAAACCAAAAGGAAAACACCAGCTTGAAGCAAGCTGTGACTCCCCGTGCTGCCAAACCCAAGCTGTCTGCTCTGGGAGGTATTTGCTTGATAAAAACATCTATCAATGTTTTTATGGTTTCCTGCAGCTCCTGCAACTTTCCCCAACAAACTGTTCTATCCAGCCAGGCCCCATTTTCCAGCTCCTGACTCACCTTCTCAAAATCTGCCAGCGACCGGTTCTTACTGGCCTGTGCCACACATTTTAGGGCTTCTGTCTGAAGAGAAAGAAAACCAAGAGGAGGTTATTTTTTTTCTGCATTCTCCTCTCAGTGCTATCATGCCAACGGTGCAGAATCCTGCAAATGTGCTTAAGAAGCAAAGCAGGAATGTTCCTTTTGCTGGAGAGCCATGTCAGGGCTCCACACACAGGCAGAGGCAGAGCAGCTGCTGCTGAGGACACAGAACAGCTGCAGGACAGGCTTGGAACTGGCCTCCTGGAAACAAAGACCTCAAGTTCTGCAAGGCTGGAGCAGACCAGCTGCAGTTCCTATCAGGTTGCAAGCTGGGAGCAAGTCTGAGACCATTTTTGAGGGAAGTGCATGGCTTGTCAGCCCTTCAGCTGCATTTCTGCCCTTGGGCACAGCACGCTGAGCAGCAGCAGCAGAGCAGGAGTCCTGCAGACACCCTGTCACCAACAGCAGCAGAAAATGCTCCTGAAACAAAGCCAAGCCTCAGCCACACCCAGACTGCCACATTTCTATTTGAACAGGAACACCACAACAGTTCCCAAGGGGCAAGATGCAGAAGTAGAGGAGGCAGGACAGAGGCAGGACAGCCTGGTGGCCACAGTGCAGGACAGGGCTGCTGCCACCTCTCCCACAGAGCTGTCCCCAGGGCTGCCCACTTTCCCTCTGCCCCCTAAGCTCAGTTCCTCAGCTGCTGCAGGAGCCTGGGACCAGTGCTGGCTTGGCAGGACAGCTGAGATTTGCTCCATGGCAGCATGTCCTGCTCTGGCAAGCAGCCTCTGACCCAGCTGTCACCCGGGGGAAGGGGCTGCCCTTGGTGACCCACAGAACCATGGAATGATTTGGGTTGGAAGGGACCCCCAAAGCCCTGCAGTCAGCAGGGACACCCTCACCCAGCTCAGGCTGCTCAGAGCCTCCTCCAGCCTCACCTTGAACATTTCCAGGGATCTCCAGCCCCTCCCTGGGCAGCCTGTGCCATTGTCCCACTGCCCTCCTGGGACACAACTTGTTCCTCACATCCAATCTGAATCTGCTCTTCTCTGATTTAAAACCATTGCCCCCATCCCATCCCTCCAGGCCCTTGTCCCCAGTCCCTCCCCAGCTTTCCTGGAGCCCCTTCAGGCACTGGAAGGTGCTCCAAGGTCCCCAGAACCTTCTCTTCTCCAGGCTGAACACCCCCAGCTCCCTCAGCTGTCTTGGCAGGAGAGGTGTTCCAGCCCCCTGATCCTTTTCATGGCCCTGTCCAGCAGGGATCATGCAGAGATATCCCCACCTCAAAAAGGCACCAAGGGCAGCAGTGTGGCCTTGGCACAGCCCCTGGCTGGCTCAGCTTCTGTGTCTGTGCCTCATCTCAACATCCCTGGGTTTAACCTGGGGGTGGCACTGGCAGACTGGCGAGTTACCATGTCAGAATAAACTGTATTTAACAGCTCCCCAGCTGCCTGGCTGCCACCTCACAGCCATCTAGGTCTCAAGCTGCTCAGCTACTCTGCTCTGAATGGATTTGCAGGGCTTGCTACAACACAAGAGAAAAGCAATGAGTAACTCAGATTTCAGTGCATCAGCTCCAGGGCTGCAGAGCACTTGGGGAGGGTTGGACATGAGGATCTTGGGCAGGGAGGAGAAAAACCAGAGTCTGAAGCAAGCAGGCCAGAGTCTCTCAGGTTGTGAAAATCACCAGATTCCCTCTGAGGACAATTGACTTTGGGTAAACACTTGGGGTAATTTAAACAGTTGAGGACACTCAAGAGTATTTTGGTATGAGAAGACCAAAGTATTTGACAAGAAGAATAACACAATATTCTCAGAGATAAGGAGCAATGTAAGGAATCAGTTTCTGTACCTGTCTCCCTGCATACCGCAGAGCCAGCTTCCCACTCACTAGTGCCTGCACATCTTCTGGGCTGCAGGAGGAGGAAAAGAGCAGTTATTCACCAGCTGAAAGCTAAATGTGCCCCAAAATTTCACAACTGATACAAAATTATAAGAATTCAAGGAGTGTTGTATCAGAAGCATTGATCAGGTCACAAATAAAGGCAAGCAGCAGAGCCTGGCTGCTCCAGCACTCTCATTAGGGCAGAGACTTCCAGAGGAAAAGCCTGATCCATCTCAACCCCAGGAATATTCTTCATGGAACCATTTGCCACGTACATGTTCAGCATGATTTTGCACAGCAACATGTATTTCAGTGCAGTGATGGCTTTTGGGTTGTCAATTGAATCATATCCCTCAAATGCCTCATAAAAATATGAGTAGGCTGTTTTCCAGTCCTTCTCTTCTGCTGCGTGGATAATACCTGTTGAGAGGAGAGAGGAAGAGAGGAAGAGAGGAAGGCATCAGAGCTCAGGTGAATGGGACTGGAAGAGGGCAGAGCAACTGGAACCTGGGTGTTGAAGGCCAGGTTGGATGGGGCTGGGCTGTGGGAGGTGTCCCTGCCCATGGGGCACTGGGGGGGCTTTGAGGTCCCTCCAACCCAACCCATCTGTGATTCTATGAGTCTGTTTGGTTGCTCAGTGCTTTATCTGGTACATCCATAAAGAGAATCCTTTCCACTCTGTCTCCCTCCATCCCATCTTCACCTTATCACTATCAGAAGAATATCCAAGCCCCCTCTTAAGGGGAATGTTAAGACAGACAGGTTGGGGGCACTTGAGGAACAACAGTCCCAGTTCCACTGACACAGGGCAAGGGGAGGTTATGGACCCTCCACCACTGGAAGTTTTCAAAAACAGGTTGAAAAAGACACGTCAGGAGCAAAGTAATTACATCTGATCCTGCCTGAAGGCAGCTGGGCAGACTTGTGGGTACCACCCAGCATCATTTCCTCCTGTGACTCACTCAGCAAAGAACAAGTACCAGTAACTGATGCATCAGGGCACACCCTGGAGGTTCCCCTTCTCCTGCAGGGCTTTACCTGACTGCATGTCTAATGCTGCCTGCAGCTTTGGTGGGCAGTAGATGGCATTGGCTGTAGTCCTTGCAGAGGTTAAGGCTGCTCTTGCTTTTGGCAGGTTGCTCAGGGCATGGTAAGTCTTACTTTCTAAGAGCTGCACCTCCACCAGCAGTGCTTTGTCATCCATCTTTTTCAATTCCCGAAGAAGCTGGGAGCCTGGCAGTGGGGAAGAAGAAGGATGTTTGTGCACCTGCCACCAACAGCAAGACAAGCCAACATCTCCCCAGGTGACACCTTCCTCCCCCAGCAGGACTGGCTTTGAGGCAGGCAGGCTGGGCCTGCACAACCTGCTCTTCCAAGGAGGAACCAAGGAAATAACAACAGGTGAGTGTCAGTCCAGAGCTGGAGCAGAAAGAACCAGTTCTGTGTCAGAGGTGGAAGAGGAGAGGGAGAAGCCCTGGGCAGTGTCTGTCACCTCGTGGTGGGCAGCAGACACTCAAGGGTGGGTTGTGCAGCTCTGATGGGCACTCTGCTCCCCCCTCCCCAGACCACACCATGATTTCCCAGTCACAGACCTGGAGTGCTGCCCCTTCCTGCAACATCCCCCCAGGGGGAGACCTGAGGACCTGCAAGCAGCTCCTGAGAACAGGGGATGAGGAAGGAATGGTTTAAGCACAAGACACCTACAGACCAAATTTTGGAAGCAGGAACAGACAGAGCAAGGGATGCCTGGATAACCTGGCACAGCAAAGCCTTCTGAGGACAAAACCAGCCTCAGAGGAAGCTTTTCCCCTTCTTAGTCTGAAGCAGAGGGAGGCTGAGAGGAGACTCCTCACTCTCCACAGGTACCTGGAAGGGGGATGCAGGGAGGGGGGATCAGTCTCTGCTCACATGGAACTAGTGACAGGATGAGGGGAAATGGCTTCAAGTTGCACCAGGGGAGGTTTAGGCTGGACACCAGGAAAAACAGCTTGACAAAAAGGGTTATTAAGCACCAGGAGGGGCTGCCCAGGGCAGTGCTGGAATCACCATCCCTGAATGGGTTTCAACCTCCCACAGCTGTGGTGCTGAGGGTCTGGCAGGGTTAGGGGCACTTGGGCTGGAGGAGCTCCCAGGGCTTTGCCAGCCCCAAGGATCCTACAGCTCCTTCCCCCCACTCTGAACTAATGAGCTGACCTGGGGCAAGAGATGAGAACCTCACCCTCCCTTCCTGTGCTCAGGAGGTGAAAACCAGAGCTGAAACTGCAGCTTGGTGGGAGAGAAAGGATTCTCCCTGGAAACATCCCTGCCTGCACCTCCTCTTGCAGCCAGGGACACCCCATGTCTTGGCCACCCCCCAGCAATGCCAGGGCACAGCTGACATCCCCATGGAGCTCTGAGATCCCCCCCAGGCACAGTCCTGAACACCTCCCTGAGCTGTTCCACCACCCCCCAGGGGATGCAGTTAGCTGAGCACAGCTTTGGAGGGTGGGCTCTGATCAGGACAGACCTGTTGCAAACTAATTCTAATTTGATGCTGAGTTCTATGGACCAGAGCACTGAACATGCTGTTCTGATCAGGCACAGGTCACCCAGGTGACTCTGGACATGACACATGTCCCTGCCAATGGTTTCAGAGGTTAGGGGTCCCAGGTGAGCACTGGTGCCTGTGCTGCTCCCCAAGCCCCCTCTGACAGCTTCAGCCTCACTGAGGTGACTCCAGCCACTTGCAAAATGAGCATTTGAAAAGCCCAAAGGGTCGTGCAGGCTGCCCAGCTGCACTCTGCTTTCTAGCAGAGTTCACATTGTTAATTACCAGATCTCAGGTGGGGGAGAAGCAGATACTGAAACTTGGACAGCACTTCACAAGCTTTTGTCTAATTACATCCTCAGAGGTTTGCCAGTCCCTGACATTATTTCTGCTTTTACTGAGGCTGTATTTGAGCAAGCAGAAGAAGCTGGTTTCTCCCTCCAGCATCTCCAACCACAGCACATACCAGGTGTGTTCCAGCAGGAGACAAACCTGACACAGCTCCTTGTCACCTCCAAAGTGATTTGAAACGAACCCAAGAGCTCTCTCAGCACTTCTATCACCAGTCTATAGCAGAAGATGGCAGGACTGGTGCCACACTGAGAAATCAATGCCCAAGTCCTACAAAACTTAGCAAGGATCATGATGTGGTGGAGCCTTTCCCTTTCCAGCCTCCAGACCAAAGCCGAAGCTCCGAGCTGTTGCCACCACCTAGTGGGAGACTCACCCAGCTGCAGCGCTTCCTGGTACCTCTTGGTGTCAAAGTACAAGGAGACCAGCCTGGCCTGAGAACAGAAAAGGAACTGCTGTGAGGGAAGCCAGAGACAGGTGGGACAGGTTCATTTTGTAAAACGACATTTTATCTTCTTATCCCCACAGTCTTCACGAAACTAGTTTGTATTAATGACACCACGTGGTCCAGACCTGTGACACTGACCACGAGAAGATTTCCACACGAGGGGTAAAATCCTGCCTGCTGAGGAGGAGTCCTGAACTTCTGTGCCACTGCTACCATTGTGGGTGCAGAGGTCTGGACACCAGGCTGCAAACTCTCCACTCTGAGGGGCATTCCATCTGCTACAGGGATGCTCACCCCTGCTCCCCAGGCAGCTCACCTCCAGAGCCTGGCGCAGGAAGGTCCTCTTCTCTGATTTGGCCCATTCAATACACTCTAAGCACAGGTCAACCTTAAAGGGAGCAGAAAGAAATGTGTAAAGCCTTCTGCTGCCTCTTTAAAAGAGCAGCATGCTTCAACCCCTCCCTGCAAAGCACTGAAAACACAACAAAGCCTGAACCTCCACAGTGCAGGAAAAAGTCATTCCTGTCTGAGGAGCTGAACGTTCCGTGCTGAGCCTGGTGCTTGTCCCCCAGGACCACCCACCCCTGATGTCTCCAAATGACACCAGGGAAGTGCAGCTCCCCACTGATGAGAGCTGCAGCTCCCAGGGGAAGGTTAAGTGGCTCCTCTTCAGCAGGGACCCACTGGGAGCCACGCTCAGTCACCCCATGTCAGGAGGGAGCTCAGGGCTCACCTGCCCCAACCCTCATGTTATTGTTTGTCTGGGATGTCCCAGCACCCATCGAGCTGAGACTTCCAGCTTTCCCAAGGGGGGGAATCCACCCCTTCCCCAGGGAGACCATTCCAGTGTCTGACTGTCCTCGTGGGGAAACATTTTCCTCCTGTGTCCAATGGGAGCACCTTGTGCCCATTGCCCCTCGTCTTGTGCACAGGGAGCTGATACACGTCAGGCCCAGTGCTGCCTCAGGCTGACCAGAGCTAAACTCATGGAAATGTTGCACAAAATTATACAGAACAGCCAAACTGTGATGCCCATTTCCACATCCTGTTTGCCAGACTAACTTCTGGCACCTTGTAACAACATTCCCAACATGACACCACATGTGCTGCAAGAGAGAGTTCAGAGGGCAAACCAAGGTTCAGCTACACCTTCAGCTACTGTACAACCCCCACAGACCACCTGCTCCTGGTCCTTTTTCTAACACATTTCTCTTCCAATAACTTTTTGACCCTCTGGGACAATCTGCTCACAGTGGAGCATGAACACAGACTTGGCTCCCAGGGTCTCAGCAGTACCAGTGAGATGTCTGAAACAGCTGAGTTTGGGCACCTCAAACCCCAAACCTGGGGTCAGTTCTGGGCCCCCCCAACCACCAGGACCCTGAGGGGCTGGAGTGTGTCCAGAGAAGGGAAACAGAGCTGGGGAAGGGTCTGGAGCAGAAGTCTGCCCAGGAGCAGCTGAGGGCCCTGGGGGTGTTGATCCTGGAGCAGAGGAGGCTGAGGGGAGACCTTCTGGCTCTCTGCAACCCCCTGAGAGGAGGTTGGAGCCAGGGGGGGTCGGGCTCTGCTCCCCAGGAACAAGGGATGGGACAAGAGGAAGGGCCTCAAGTTGTGCCAGGGGAGGTTGAGGTTGGAGCTGGGGAACAATTTCTCAATGCCTGGAAAGGGTTGTCAGGGCCTGGCCCAGGCTGCCCAGGGCAGGGCTGGAGTCCCCATCATCCCTGGAGGGGTTTCAGAGCCTGGAGATGTGGTGCTGAGGGACAGGGGGCAGGGGTGGGGAAGGGTTGGACTGGATGATCCAACCTTCCTGATCCTGTGGTTCTGGGAACAACCCTGGGTACCTGCAAATGGATTCTGCCTTTGGGCAAGGGATGGTCTAAAAGACTTTGAGGTCCCCTGCAGTGTGTTTTGCACCACTTCATTCAGCCATTGAGAAAACTGTATTTTTTTTATTGCTCTAGAAAGAAAGGAAACCAAAGTGCATGTGTTTTAGGGCCTACAGATGTCCTATAGCAGCAAAAATCAACAGAGGCAACAGGCTCCACTGCTGACAACCAAGCAGGTGCCAGGAGCCAGTCAGGCCATGCCACTGGGTGCTTTATCTGTTGCTTCAAGTGAGGGAACCCAGCAGCTTCTTGTATTTTTAAGACTGTTGAGATTCCCTTGATGAATAAAGCAGTCATGTTCCACCCAGTTAGAAGGGAGTGTTGGTTTAGTACTGATCATCAACACAATAAAACATCCTCAAGTGTTAGACTCAGGAATGCCTTTTCCCCAAAATCTCTGGATCTCAGCTCTTTCCAGAGCAGCTCTGTAGCTGCACTGCCCTGCAGGACTTGTCAGCTCCTTCTGTCTAATAACTGGAAATGAAAATAATGAAAAGCCATTAGGAAGTTGCAATTTATTGTACAGTGATAGCTGGAGCATTAGGAGCTGGAGAAATCTCTAATTTCACTGAACTCCTGGGAGTCCTCTCCTAAGACACAGCACACAGAGGAAGTCAGTGTCCCCCTGGCCATTCCTGAGGTGCTGAGTGGTCAGGATCCCCATCAAGAACCTCACAGGTTAAGTGTCATAAAATCCAGCAAGATTTTGGGTTTGGCTTCTGAATATGCTTGAATGTTTTGGCTGTCTGGGACACATCACTGTTACTCCCAGCTCCTCCCCTGCCACACAATGCCACCTCTTGGGACTGCATCCAAACAGTGTCATTTACATCATGGTACCTCTAGATGTCTGGAGCCACCTGCTTTCCCCTGATGCCTCCAGGGGTTCCCACCCCCCTGCACACCCCACCCTGCTTCCCTTCACCTCTTGTGGTAAAGAAGAGGGGCTGAAGATTCTGCCTGTCCCCACCTGCAAGCCACGAGAGCTGAACTGCAAGCAAAGAGCATCTGCCAGTCCCCTAGCCAAAGGCTGCTGCTGGTCTGGCTGATGAGGCAGCACCTGCCTGAGGATGGCAGAGCCTGGGAGGTGCCAGGGCTGGCCCAGGACTGCCAGGCACCTCCAGAGATCAGCCACTCCAACCCCCCCAGCACATCCCCCAGGGCTGCATCCAGGGGGTCTGGAATCTCCCCAGAGAAGGGACTCCACAGCCCCCCCGGGCACCCCCACTGGACAGAAGTTTTTTCCTCATATTTCAGTGGAACTTCCCATGTTCCAGCTCGTGCCCATTGCCCCTCCTGCTGGCACTGGGAGCTGCTGAGCAGAGTCTGGCTCCATCCTCCCTGCACCCACCCTTGAGATCCCTGGGGACACTGACAAGGTCTCCCCTCAGCCTTCTCTTCTCCAGGCTGCAGAGTCCCAGCTCTCTCAGCCTTTCCTCATCAAGAGATGCTCCAGCCCTGATCATCTTTGTTCTCCTCCTCTGGACTCTCTCAGCAGTTCTCTGTCTCTCTTGAGCTGGGGAGCCCAGCACTGGATGCAGTTCTCCAGCTGTGGCCTCAGCAGGGCAGAGGCAGAATGAGCCCTCCAGCTCCTGGCCCCCCTCTTCTTGATGCTGCCCAGGACTCCCTTGGCCTCCCTGGCAGCCAGGGCACCCTGCTGCCTCATGGATAATTTACAATCTATCAGGACCCCCAGACCCTTCTCCTCAGCACTGCTTCCCAGCAGCTCTACCCCTCATCTATACTGGTGCTTGGGGTTCTTCCTCCCCAGGTGCAGACTCTGCACTTGTCCTTACTGAACTGCACCAGGTTCTCTGCCCAGCTCCGCAGCCCCTCCAGGTGATGCTGGCTGGCAGCACAGCCTCCAGAGTGCCTGCCAGCCACCCCTCCCAGCTCTGTATCCTCAGCAAGACCCTTTGTCCTCACCCTGTTGCTCAGACCCTCCCCTTTGGACCTCACAGCTCTGATGTGTCAGTGCAACCCACACCCCAGCAGGGCCGTGCTGCTTCCAAGTGCCTCCTCACCTTTTACAACTTGCTCCTGCCCTCTTCCTCTTCCCAAAGAATCAGCAAGCCACACAGGCCAGAAAATGAAATAAGAAAACCATATCCTAGGGAGCTAATGGGGTCAATCCCAGCTGTGGCTGTCTCAGGCTGAACAGGATTGCTAGCCCATAATTTCATCCCATGGAAGGAGTTTACACTTGGGAACTGCAGAACTTTTTCCAATCTCTCTTCAGAAGTTGCTTTCAGTCCCCAGAAGCATTCCCTAAAGGTCACACACCTTCATGTCTCCAGCTGAAAGATGCTAGTTCACACTCAGCATCTAATCCCCCCAGCTGCTCAGCAGCCCCTGAGCATCCCCTCCTCCAGCTCGGGGCCATCCCACACTGTCCCCCCCGAGCTCCCTGGATGGGGCAGCCCCTCAGCACTTGTCTCCCCAACACTCATCACCCTAAAAAGCTGCTAATGCCAACAGCAAGCAACACAGACCTAAGAGAAACACCCAGGGTGAGAGTTATTCCTGAGGTGGAGCAGGATGCAGCTTGGAGGAAAAGGGGTGTGAGTGAAGTGAATTCTCCCAACGTTTTATCACCAGAATGTATCCAACTGCAACCAACCAGCTTCCTGACAGGGAGAATTCCTCAGTGTGAAGCAAAACAGGTCAGACAATGGTGTGGGAGGCTTTTGAGGAACAGAGTGATGGTGAAAACTGAAACCTCACCTCCTGTCCTGTGGCTGCCTCCATGTCCAGGAAGAGGTCGAGCAGGGAGCGCACCAGGCGCGCGGCTTTGGCTTTGCTGATGGAGTTCAGGAAGGGACGAACGTACTTCAGGAGTCCTCCCAGCTCTGGAGACCAGAAAAACCAAACCAGGAAATAAAAACCACACAGCCAAGAGCTCCAGGGCAGCCAGGGGTACGTATGACACCCAACACTGAGCAGCCTCTCAGGGTGGTTTAGGGGAAAAGTGATAAATGTCACCCAAAGGAAGGGCAGAGCAGGGGCCACGTGGGCTCCACTCCCCTCCCCTCCCCTCCCTCATTTAACACCACTTGTAACTACACTTGCCTCGGGCTTCTTTTAAAAACATAAGCATCTGCTAAATGCTTGGAGATCTCTATAAACCAGGCACTGCAGGTCACACTTTAACTGGAGTTTTATGAACTGGGAGGTTGAGGTTTTGCTCTGCCACACCTCAGCAGCCCCAGCCAGGCTGGATGGCAGGAAAAACCTCTTGAAAAAAGGGTTCAGAAGAAAAGCACCAGGAGGGGCTGCCCAGGGCAGTGCTGGAATCACCATCCCTGAATGGGTTTCAACCTCCCACAGCTGTGGTGCTGAGGGTCTGGCAGGGTTAGGGGCACTTGGGCTGGAGGAGCTCCCAGGGCTTTGCCAGCCCCAAGGATCCTACAGCTCCTTCCCCCCACTCTGAACTAATGAGCTGACCTGGGGCAAGAGATGAGAACCTCACCCTCCCTTCCTGTGCTCAGGAGGTGAAAAACTGAGCTGAAACTGCAGCTTGGTGGGAGAGAAAGGATTCTCCCTGGAAACATCCCTGCCTGCACCTCCTCTTGCAGCCAGGGACACCCCGGCCTCCTCTGCTGGTTTCTGTCTCCACCGACCTCCTGACCAGCTGACAGCTAAAAAGGAAAGAGGAAAATCCTTTCTTTGTGGAGAAATGCCAGACAAGGAGCAACTGAGGGACCTGGAGTTTGAGTCTGAAGAATTCTCCCCTTCTCAGCCCAGGGCAGATCTTGCTCTCAGCCCCCTGAAGGGAGGGTGCAGAGGGGCTGGAGTTGGTCTCTTCTCCCAGATAACCAGCAACAGGATGAGAGGAAATGGGTTTAAGTGGTGCCAGGGGAGGTTTAGGTTGGGCATTAGGAAAATTTCCTTTAGTGAAAGAGTGGTGAGGGATGGGAATGGGCTGGCCAGGGAGGGGGGAGTCCCCAGCCCTGGAGGTGCTGCAGAAGCCTTTGGATGTGGGGCTGCAGGAGGTGGCTCAGGTTGTGGTATTTGGGTTATGGCTGGACTCCTGAAGATCTTCTCCAGCCTTAATGACCCTGTGGTTCTATGAAATACACTAAAAATGCCACAGCTAGAGAGCAGGGATGCAGCAGCCCATGTCCCAGCAGCTCTGGGACTGGGCCTTGGGGAACAGAAGGAGTTGGGATGTGCTGGGAGTGCAGAGCACAATTCCAGAGTGACAGGAGGAGTAACTGCAGCCCCTGGGCTCTGGGCAGGCAGGGGAGGAGGACAGTCCCAGCAGGGCCCAGTGCTCACCTCCTGGGCTTGGACACCAAAATCATGGTTTATTGGCCCCAGAATTTTAAGACTCAAACATCAGTGAGCTCTCACCCCACCAGATTTACAGGATTTGACAGCTGGAAAACCTCAAAACAAAACCTGCCATGAGTATTTCAGAAGTCTATCAATACAGATCTACAGACTGTCAGTATGGGCTAACTGGTACAGGAATCAGAACTAAAATAAGAGACTAAGCTAACTTTTTTCCCCAGTTCATACAGGGAGGAGCATCAGCAGAATTTCAGTCTGGGAGGATTCCCAACACAGCTGAAAACAAAGTTTCTTTCATATTTCCTGACTGTAACAAACTAATTTCATTTCAATAATGCAAAATGATTGTTCTAAGAACATCTCAGTAAGATGTAAAAAATATTCCTTGTATTTTTTTTATTTTTCTGGCCCATTTTAGAAGTTTAACCAAGCCTGGTACAACTCATTTCTGGCACTGCTGGGAGGTGGCACTCAGTGTGTTCCCACCCAGCTGCTCACAGAGCTGTCCTGACATCTTTACACAATTTAAAGCAGTTTCAGAACAACTGAAACTTATCCCAGGTGCACCCCAAGCCCTCAGGGGAGCCTGATTTTCCAAAAAGCAGTGTCAAAAATTGGGACTGTCTGTAACACCCCACTCAAGGAACAAAACAAATTGCTGGGACTGCCCTGCCTAGGATTTCACTGGAATTCTAATTTCTCTGCCCGAGATAATCAGGGGGCAGATTTCCTGGAGCAGAGGTACAGGTGTGTGAATATACTGAGAGTTTTAATATCTGAAGTGTTGCTGTCTGGCTGGGAGTGGGCTCTGGGTCATCCTGGGACCCATCAGTGACTGGGTACTTCATGTTGTGCATCCCTGCTGCTCAGCACCACCTGAACCTGGGCTTTAGGGCACAAGATGCTCTTCCACATGGGAAAGGAGCTTTAGAAGAAAGAAAAAAAAAAAACCAAGGCAGTGTAGTGCAGTACTTGTCCCTCCAGTGCCTGGCTCAGCACTCACTGGCAAGCAGATCCACGCCAGCAGCCAGAAGGCACCAGCACATGCTGCAAACTGCACATTTTGACATGAAAGCTCAAAGTTCCCACAGAAATTTCTCTTTCCCAGCACTGCAACTGTCAACTATTTTTAGGATTTCTTTTTTAACTTTTTTTTTTTAAGTAAATGCAGTGCTTGGTTAAGGGGTGTGATTGACAGCCCTGGGGAAGTGATGAGCAGCAGCTCTGGAAATGCAGTGGCTGCTCATCCTCAGAGCAGATGCTGCCACAGGCTGACCCTGGGCACTGAACTCCTCAGCTGGGCAATTCCAGCCCTGGAGTTTTAAGCAATGCTACAAAAATCTGGGACTGCTCTAAAAAAATTAACAAACCAAAAGTAATCAATCTGCCAGTTCAACCCTTCATCTCTCTCACGCAGATAATAACACCACAAATGACCCTCTATATTTATTTTTCAAAGGCTGCAGTTCCTAGAGGTTGGTCCTGTAAAGCCTCCAGGTCCCTTTTTGCTCTCAGCCAGTTGGCAGATGAAACTTTCTAACCCCACACCCCAGCTGGCTGCTCCCCAGGGCTGCAGCTCACTGACACTTCCACCTCTGGGATGTTACTGCTTGCAAGGAGCCAAGGCAGCAGCTCCAAACTGCCCAAGGAACTCCACTGGTTAAAGCAGGTGAGCAGCTGGGACAGAACCTGCAGAGTGTCCCAAGTCCCTGTCACTCCTGCTCCTCAGAGGAGAGGGAGGGCAGGAGGGTGACAACCCCTCCCCAGGAGCAGCACATCTCCCAGCTGGGCTCTCCCCTTCCTCCAGCCCCAGCTCCAGTGCAGGTCTCCAGCCTGGGGTCAGCACTCCCACCTACACCCCCAGCTGCTCAGAGCTGCCAAACTCACTCTCTGCTCTGCAGGACAAGCTGCTCCCTGGAGCACGTTCCAACCCCCTTTGGGTTCCCTCCTTCCCAGACCTGCTCTGATGAGTTACATGGACATCTGCACTGACCCAGCCTTCCCCCAGGGAACCCCCAGGAAACACCCCTGCAGGACCTTGGCCTGACTCCAAACCACACCAGGTTCTGCCCAGTCAGGAGGCCCCGGGCACCCAACAGCCCCTCAGGCCCAGGAGCACCAGCAGCACATCCACACCCACACCTGTACCTGCAGGGAGGCTGCGGGTGACCCCCCCTCTGAGCTGACACACAGACACACAGACACAGAGACACACAGACACAGAGACACACAGACACACACACAGACACACAGACACACACACAGACACACAGACACACAGACACACAGACAC
>JAAWXA010000064.1:2696-55666 GCA_038090715.1 Florisuga fusca | reverse complement strand
CGGCCCCGCACCCCGGGGGGCACCCCCGCACCTCTGGCAGTCCCAGACGGTGCCCCCGACCCCTTTTCTGGAAAACGCTTTTTCCTTCTCGTATCCCCCCCCTCCGATCGGGAAAGCATTAACGTTTCGACGTTATTAAAGCCGCTGTTGCTGTTTTCAGGGGGTTTAAATAAACAATGGGAAATTAACATTGACTCATTAAGCCTAAACAATGACATCTTGTTTTCTGACTTCAGCCCGCCAGAGTCTGGAGGTTAGAAGGAAAGACAAAAGGAGTGAGAGAGCAGCTCTTGCTGAGCTGTTGTGTGCTGTCCTGTGTGGGAACCCGGAGCTGGAACAGGGCTGCTCCCCCAAACCGCTGCCTTTCACCACCTGGAGACCCCGGGGGGTTTAATAGTTGTGGAGATATTAATCCTGTTAATGGAGCATTAAGGTGCAATGGTGAAAAGAGTCAGGACGTCCAGTAGGAATTAGTTCAGGTTGTTCTTTCTGGGTGTTCTAGGGGATGCAGGCTTTACAAGTTGTTACAGTGTTAGAAAAACACGAGAAAATAAATCTCAGTGTGGCTGGCTGCATCGGTTGGGCTGGGGGGATGGCTCCCTGGGTTTGCATCGTTTCTTTCCTGAGATGAAGAAGTGAGTTGTAGTTAATGCTGAAATGGGCTGATTCGGTTTGGAAGCTCCTGTTTCAGGAAGTGGAGCCAGGCAGAACTTGGGTTTCAAAATACATTTCTCCTGATAGTTTGTTTTGGGAGGGGGGGATAGATGGGGAACCCCAAACAAGTTGGGTGCTCTGGGGTATGGCCCAGAAAGGGGTTGAGTTCTGCAGCTGTCTGTTGCACAGCTTGTTCACACCTGCCTCCTGCTCAGTGTCCTTGTTCTGGAGGCTTTGTGGGGCAACCCCTGTGCGAAAATTAATTGTGGCAGCAAAACCTGTTACTGTGTCATTGCCTGGGTCAGGCGGGGAGAGTGTGTGGTGATGTCAGAGAGGAACCAGAGCTCCATTACCCGGTGCTGGAATCTGAAAAGCTGCTGAGCATGCTCGGAAACAATAACCCAGTCACAGCCCTGCTTTCCCTTGACTTCAGGAAAGGGCACTATTTTTAATTAGGATTGTATCCCTGCCAAATATCAGGCTTGGATTGTCCTTCCCATAGACTGGAACACAATAATAAAAAGGGAGGGTTGGTTTTAAAGTAGGGTAACCTCTCTCCTTTCCTCCCTGAATACCTGCCAGTGAGGACAGGCTTTACTTTGTGTCTCAGAGCTTCCTCTGAGGGAAAAGGGGAATTGGTCCTCTGGGAAGAAGAGTCTGAAGTTGCTTTAGGGTCACAGGGGACTGTGTGAGGAGGGTGAGCAGTGAAAGAGCTGATTAGAGGGGGACTGGGGCCAAGTGTCTTGGCCAAGGTCTCACTGAACTGGTGGGATGTCTGCATCCCCCTGACAGCTGCCTGTCAAACGACTTTGGTGAACTGTATTAGTGTAGGAAGGCTTTTTGCATCTTTTTTTTTCCTCCTTCATCAAAATCACTTGCAGGTAAGATTTTTGTCTTTTTTTTTTGTTCCTCTGTATTTAGTTGGGGGCCATGGGGCACAGCACTGGTGTGGAATAAGGGCAGTGGCTCACTGTGCTGAGTGCCTGCAGGTCCCTGTGAGAGCTGCACTGTGACAGTTGCTAAGCATAGGTATAAATATTCTGCCTGCAGCTTTTGATCATCTCTATAAAACACTGATCCCCAGAACTACAGTGAAAAATAAGACTTGTTAGTGTGAAGTCACAAATCTGTATGTAGGCTCCTTTGGAGGGGTGTTCCTGTTGGTGCTAAGGATCCCTTTTCCACAGGATTTCTGGCAGTTGTCATTCTGAGCTTCAGCAGGTGAAGTTTCTGCCCAAGCCTGGCCCTCACCGTGGCCCCAGGTCTGGTCTGCAGAGGCTGAGCAGGCAGCACAGGGGAGGGTGCTCTCAGGTCCCATGGCATGGAGCAGGGAGGGATGTGGCAGGGTAAGGGGGAGGGAGGCTGCAGACACCCATCCCTGGGGTCTCGTTCTCCAATGATCAGTGTTACCATCTGGAGAGAGGAGGAGAAAAAGGTGGGAGTAAAGAGTGTGGGTCAAAGGAACCTTTGAGTTGTTTGGGAGAGGGAGATGCCCTGGGAGTAGTGATGAGGCTACAGGAGAGCACTGGGTGAGAGGAATCTGGAGTTCTCTCTCATGCTGGCAGGCTCTTTGGAAAGATCCCCTGGGTGTGGGAGGATTGGTTTGGGCAGTGTGAGGTGAGCATCCGTGTGAGCAGGGGAGGGACGAGGCTTAGCAGAGGTGATTTCAGGTGTCTGAGCTTCTGATATGCTGGAGAGAAGTGGATTAGAGGTGAGAGAGCTGCTGGGAGCTCTTCTTCCTCCCTTGTGCCTGACTACAGGAGACTCAGTGCTGCCAGGGAAGCAGGAGTGGAAATGTATTGTGCTGGAGGGAAATGGGTTTGGGAGGAAAGGACCCAAAGCAGCTGAGAAGGAGAAGGTGTGAATAGTCTGAAGGGCATGAAAGGGTGAAAAAGGGGAGAAGGATTGTTGAGCAGAGGGATCAACTGAGGATGGGAGAAACAAGGGGAAGGGGGAGACCTGCCCATAGCTGCAGCCAGAGTGGTAGGTGCAAGGAAAGCTGCAGAGGCAGTGGGATGCTGTCACAGGACTGTGTATCCCTGTGGAAAAAAAGCAGCTGGGAAAGGATGAGAAGGTCAGACATCCTGAAGGGTAAAGACTGTGGTGCAGAGGGCGAGGAGAACGATGATGTTATTCCCATTCTCTGGGGTAGAGTGGGAGGAACCTCAAAGATGAGGATGGTTTGAAAGTTGAAATTGCCAAAGGAGCAGGAAATGACTGCAGTGAAGTGATTAAGCAGCTTTTGGGTTGTTTGGGTTGGTTTGTTTGTTTGTTTTTTTAATAGTATTGTTATTGCTGTGCTGCATGGATTTAGAAGCCACACAAAGGGTGTAGATCTTATTTTGATGGATGGACCCAAACCTTGGAAAAACTCAAGGGAAAGCCCCTGGTTTTGACTGTATTTTGCAGGTGTTGGAGTTGGGGGCAGCTCCAGTGAGAAATTCAGCTTTGCTCTGTCTGTAACACTTGATCTTTCCCTGACCCGGGCAGCACAGGAGTTTGTTTGGGAGGCTGGAGGCAGTGAAATGAGTTATTGAAGGAGGAAAGATATTACTGCCCTTCCTTCCCTTCCCTTCCCTCACTTAAGAGTCCAGAATGGCATGTTAAGTGTGCTGAATGGCTCACCCAAATAAATTCCAGCTTTTTCCCTTTCCCATCACAGGAGGGGATATCTTCGGAGTGGGCAGCTGACCAGCTCAGTCTTTCAATTACAAGGTGATACTGGTTGGGGGTGTGTGTGGTGGGGGTGTCTGTCCCTGCCCCGTGTCTGCCCTGACTGGCTGAGACAGCCCTGGGACCAGCCCTGGGACCAGCCCTGGGACCAGCCCTGGGACCAGCCCTGGGACCAGCCCTGGGACCAGCCCTGGGACCAGCCCTGGGACCAGCCCTGGGACCAGCCCTGGGACCAGACCTGGGACCAGACCCACTGTGACCTCGGGTCAAGCAGAACCAGAGCTGCAGACTGTGCTGACAGTATTGTGGAAGCATTGCTGAAAGCTGTGTGAGTACACGAGGCTGCTGCAATAAGTAAACAGGTTTTTGAGTGTTATTTTTGTAATCACAATAATTTCAGTCCTTAGATTAACTCGACTGAGCTCCCCAGAATGAAAGCTGTGGCTGTCTCCGTGCTGCTGACATCCAGTGGCACTCCCAGTTACTGGCAGATGTTGAGAAAATGTTTTCTTGCTGTCTTTCTCCTTTTCATTGTTGAAGCAGAAACATTACCAGCCATATGTGTGAATGTGTACAATAATTTCCTCTTCCTACGTAGGTTGCACTTCACTGGCATCATTAGCCAGACGGAACACAAACTGTTCTGTCTCTTATTTTTTTATTTTGTGTAGTCTGTATAATCCAGTAACACTTCCACCAATCCCAAATGCCTGCCTTGAAACTCCTGGGTTGCAAGAGGCCAGTCTGAACCTCAGCTCTCATATTTTTATTCATGCCAGGAAGATAGGTGGGTTTCTCTCCTACCCCAAAGGATTCAAAGAGCCTTCACCCTGCTGCTTCCAGCAAGCCCAGCACTGGCGTGGGGATTTGATGCTTTTTAGTTGGCAGAACGTCAGGGATAAGTTTTGTTTCCAAGCAGCTTAGGCAGTCCAGCTTACTGGGCTTCTGGGCTGACAGTGTGGAGTTTTCCAGTCTGTCCTAATGAGTGTGTGCTCTCAGTGCTTCCACTTCAATCCAGTTCTTAGCTGCTGCCTCAGGCAAAGGTGTTTGATTTTTGTATCCTTCAGCAGGCTGTGACTGCTCATGGGTTATGTGGCAGGGGAAGCTGGTGGCTTTCCTCTGTGCTGCAAAGAAATAAATAAATAGGGTCATTTTATCTTGCTGCTTTTACTAATCGGGAGAACAAAAAGTTAATGGAGGGGAACAAGGGGAAGAAAGGAGTGGAGCTGCTGGGAAATCCATCCTGAGCTCCCAGCCAGCACCAGGGCCCTCTGCCTCAGCTTCCCTTGGACAGATGGAACTGAGACAGTCCAAGAGGCAGCTCTTTGCATGGCATGTTTTCTAATTCAAGAATTAATCTTAGATTTTCCAAAATCTGTTAGGATTGTTTGGAGAGCCTCATTTATAATTGAATTAGAGGTACATTTCTGGTGTAGGCACAGCACAGGAAGAGCACTGCTCTTACCTCACTGGCAGTTTGTGCTGACCTCTCTGTTGAGCAAAGCAGGCACGTCAGAACTGATTGATTTATTTTTGAATTTTATTTATTTATTTTGCCCATTGATGTGAGCAAGGAAGGGAGGGGAAGACTGGGGGGAAAAATGCATTAAAAATAAACTGAGTAGTGTTGGTTCTGTGTTCAGAAGATCACTTGAAGATCTGAACTTCAGTGTGAGTTGCTGGGACTGCTGGGGTAAGTTCAGTTTCTGGAGCTCTCCTCCTTCCCTCTCCTGGCTGTACTCTCCCTGCTGTGTTTCTGTCACTCCTGTTGTGCAGAGGATGTTCCCTGCTGCCAGCTCTACCTGACTGGGAAAGGCAACACTTAGTTCTGCAGCCCCACAAACCATGTCTGAGCTGCCTCAGCTGCTTCTGCACCTCACCCCCCCTAAAACAACACAAACCTCTTCTGAGCAGTCTCCTGCCTCCCTCTGTCTGAGGATGTGGGGCTGTGGGAGGCCCCCTGATCCAGCAGCCCTGTTCCCTTGGTGTGACACAGGCTTTTTTCCTACCCCACAGTTTAGAACCTGTAGTAATTCTCAGTGCTTCCACCTCCAAGCAATTCTGTGAGCAATTAATTAATTAATTAGAGATTTTAGCCATTCAGAGTTTTAAAGCCAGGAGTTGGTACTAGGATGTCTGATTTCAATATCCAGGTCTCCCTTACCTTCAGTTTTCATCACTTGACCCAGTTTTGAGCTGGGGAATTAGTGTTTGGCTCCAGTATCTCTTTCTCTTGCAGACATCTGGTGATGGGGAACATTTGCCTTTATGTTGTTCTGGTGGTTTGCCCACTGGAAGGTGTATGTTCTTTTATTTTTTTCTTCTGGATTTTTCTATTTCCAGCTTTCAGCTGTTGTTTTTTGTTGCATCCTTCTCTGCTGTGCCAAAGCACACGAGTGCACTGCCTTAGTCCCAACCTTATTTGAGAGCCTTAATGGTCTGAGCCCTGAATTCTCTGCAGGTAATTGTATACTGGAGGGCATTTTGCCATTCCCTTAGTGCTGTGACTTTCTGCATCTTAACATTTTCCACATTTGTGACTAGAAAACTTGAGGAGTCTAGGCTGGACACCGCTGTAACACACAGATAAATGTCTTTTTTCCTCCTTTATTCCCACTTGCTGTGCCTTTGTCACATGCCCTTGGGCTGTATTTTCATCCTCTCTGCTACTGCATTGCAAGAAGAGGTTTTCAGGTGGGTTTCTCCTGCCTGCTGGGGCAGAGGTGTGTTTGGAGAGGGCTCTGTGCAAGCAGACAGCCTGTCAGTGGGCTCGGGCCCCTCTGCCACAGGTCAGGTTGCTCCTGGTTTGTTGGGCTTCATGATCTGTAAACTGAGGCAGCAGTTGCTGTGTCTCCCCTCTGGCTGTTGATAGAAGTGCTGATTGTTGCTGAGTTCTGGGATAATTGAGTTAATGTGCTCCTGAGAGACTTTGTGTGACGTTTTGGTTTGGAAACAATCCTTGATCATGTCAAACATCATATTAGCAAACAAAGGCTGTACTGTGGAAGTCTGGAAACTTGTGGTAAATAAATGATACCCTAGATGTTAAACTGTGAGTGCCCTGTCCCGTCAGGGTGTTTTCTGCCGTTCTTATTTGAGAGGCCTCCTTGGGAAGACCTGGGTGCTGGCAGCTGCAGCATTTTTGCATGGAGGTGTCGTAGGAAATGGCCAAGAGAAAGTTGGATGAGGGAGATGAATGCTGTGGTACAGCTGCTGAGGAGCATCCCTCCTGCCCCGGGCCAGGCTTACAGCTGTACATCTGGGGTTGGTAGCAGCACCAGGAATCTGAAAGACATGAAATTGTTCTTGTCTGCTGCCAAAGAATGCAAAGCTCAGCCAGGCAGGGACTGCCTCTGGCTTCCACTCCTTTTCTTACAAGCTGTTTATCTCTGAACTGAAGATACTTTAATTGGACAGCTCTGGTGAGGTGTTTGTGCCCGTTTTCCTGGTGTAAAGCTCTTGACCTGTGAGTAGCTTTCGGTGTGTTTTGGTGGGTGGTTTGTTCAGCGGTTTTGGACTTAAGAGGTAGAATTTTGCCATCAAAATTATCTTTTGGTTTGGTAAACAAAAGGTGCCATCAACTTCTCAAGGGGTAATTACAAGGTGCTTCTTTCAGAAGTTGCCAATTTAAATTCTTCACATCCAAATCTTGAGTGATTGCTTTTGTTGTGTTGACTTGAGAAGGGTTGAAGTGCTCTCAGAATAATTGATGTGTGTGTTTGCCCAAAATGAGGTTTTGCTGCAGCTTTCACAAGATGTTGACTGTAAATATTAAGGCTTTTCAGAGGGTGTGGAGAAGTGCAGTGTCTGTATTCACCTGCCTGCTTGCAGGGAAGGGTCTGGGAAAGTGATTTATAAGGAGCAGGTTCTGGGGAGTGCTCTGCCTCCCTGTTGCTAGGAAAGGATAACTGATTTTTTTGTGTGTTTTTACAGTCACTACAAGGAACAACAAGAAAAGGGATGGTTTTGTTCTGGGAAGCAGTAACAAAGGCTTTCCAGGTACCAGTACAAAGTGACTTTTGTATTGCTGTGTATAGTTGTGAGGAAAACAGCCATGGCCTCTGGAGTTACCCAGAAAGGTCCCAGTGCAGGCAGGCGTGGATGGAGTCATCTTCAAAGTGCACACTGGTCTTAAAAATGCCCTTTCTTCTGGGTATGTAATGAACATTCAAGGAACACTCTTGAGCTGTGCTTCCCTGGAGTTGTTTCTGCATTCTCTGGATGACTTTCTAAACACCAGCATGGTTTCTGCATCAGTTCTGTTCTGGGGATCTCCCCTGGTGGAGTCACCAGGTTCTGCTTCCCTCAGGAGGGCAGCATGAATTACTGCCTGGGACTTCACTCAGCCTAGGTAGGAGCTTGTGGATCTAAGGAGAAATTGCCAAGCCCTTACATTGGGACTGGGTGCAATGAACAGTTCATCAGTTCTGGTGAGCTGGAGCTGGGTTTGGCATCCTCCCTCTCCCATCTGTATCAACTGCAGCTCAGTGGTGAGGCTGCCAGAGGGGGCAGCTGATGTGCCCCCCAGCTGAACAAACAAGGACACTACCAGCACCTTCCAGTCTGGATCCCTGCCTGCAGTGGGGTCCTGTCCCATCTGTGTCTGTGCTCAGTGTCACCCTGGGCAGGTGAGGAGAGGTCTGGTGCAGCTGAGCCAGGCTGGAAAGATTCCTGCAAGGAGAACTGGACACAGAATGCAGCACAGAATCAGATGAATGTTGATTGTGGTTTGCTGAAACTCTTTGGGTTAGGCTGGAGCTCTGCCAGGCCCTTGCAGGGTGGTTGGGTGGACAAGAGGGACAAGATGATCTTCAGAGGTCCCTTCCAGCCCCTGGGGTTCCCAGTCCCTGGAGCTGTGGTGCTGAGGGCCATGGGGCAGTGGTGGCCGTGGCAGTGCTGGGGAAGGGTTGGACTGGGTGGCTCTAAAGGTCTTTTCCAACCAAAACGATTGTGGCATCCTGGGCTGTGTGTGTCTCTTGGCCTCACCTGGGGCTGCTCTGGTGCCGTCCCCTGGGCCTCCTGGGTGCAGGAGGGGCTGTGCTGGGAGCTTTGGGAACAGCTGTCCTGGCCTGAAGGACAAGGAGCTGCTCCAGCCTCTCCTTTCAAAAAGAACATTTTAATTCAATGGGATATTTGCTCCTGGCCTCACCTTTTCCTGCAGGCAGTGGGGGGGTTGGGGGGAGGTGGCATTTGCTCCCCTGAGCTCTCTGCTGAGCCCTTGGATCTGTGCTGACCCATCCCGGGCTGCAGGAAATGTCACTGCAACATATTCTGGGACTTGGACCTCACTCAGGCTGCCCTGGCTCTATCTGCACTAGGAAATGGGTCTTTTTGTGGTATTCACTTCTCTTTTCAGCTATTCATAGTGTCTGGTTTGCAGCCTAATGCCTCCAGAGGCTTCAGGAACAGGGAGTGGGCTTGGTTAAATGATTTTAAGTGGCACTTGTGGGTAACAGCCCTGAATTTCTTCCCTTTATTTAATAATTTTAGGAATTTAAGGTTTATTGATTGAATTAATGGAGAAATAGAATATGCACAGGTGGTACTGATTTGCTTTAGTGTTTTAAAATTCAATTTTTTAAAGTAAAGCAATATAAATATTATATTTTGAGTCTTTTCCTGATATTCTACCACTGTAAAATTAATTTTTGGCTGGGTGAGGAGCACGCTGTGCTCTTCTCAACTGCAGTTAAGCAGTAATGATCCCACTGTGCTCTTCTCCAGTGCATTTGAGAAATAATGGCAGTGAGTATGGTGATGCTTTCCCACTAAATTACTTCAGGTTGTCACCAGCATGGGAACAAGGATTTCTGTGCACCTTCCTAAGCTGGTCCTGAAATTCAAGATGGGCACAAATGGACATCTCAGTGCCTGCATCCTGTGTTCCTTCCCCATCCATCCCTGGGTTTAGTGCTCTGGGGCAGAGGCTTTGTGCTGGAGCCTGCTATTATTTTCAGCCCACTGCAGGGGTTGTCCTTGGAGCAGGCAGCACATCCCCAGGTGTTCTCAGTCTGGGCTCTTGATGTCTGATTTCTGTTGGGTTTGGTAACTTCATCATCTCTCCTATTACCAGTAAAAATGTTGATGTAGCTGAGGTGTCTCATGGGGCAGGGCTGAAAGGAGAGCTGAATGAGGATGTTCTGAAAGAAACCCATTGCTTTCACATCTCCACTGTCTTCCTCTTTTGCTGTAGTTTTCTCCCAGCTCCAGGCCCCAGCCCTGTGTCAGGGTTTGCTGCAGACTGCCAGGTTCACTTCTCTTTTGCAGCAGCACAGGGAGAGCTTAGGGCTGTTGGTAAGTGCAACTGCTAATTCCCATCAGGGATTTGCACTGTATGGGATGTGTCCTGTGTGCTGACATCTAATGTCCTCAGTGCTGGGACAGATTGGACAGAGCAGCCCAGTAATTAATATCCAGGGGGTCCAACAGCAGCTGAAGTGACTCATTGTTCCCTCCTCCTGGGGCTGGTGATGCTGTGGGTCACTTGGGAAATGCCATGCTCAGATTTGATTTTGGATCCATCCTTGGTGGGAGAGGGGAGGGGAGACCATATTCTTCTGCCCTGTAGTTGTGAAGATACTTTGAAAAGTTTGCACACCCACCCTCCAGTAGTATCTGGGTGCCCTTGGATGCTTTTTCTTTGCCCACCTTTGAGAAGGTGCTTGGTGTGGGGGACAGCATCAGTTCTGTGAAACTCTGATCAATAGGCTTAAATCAATTCATTTCACTGCCACTGAGTAATTTATTGGCAACAATTCTTGCTGCTAAAGGTCTTGGGATGAAAACCTGATTAAGTTATTAATTTTTAAAAATAATTAAACTGACTGGTATATGGTGCAATGTTTGGGACCCTGGAAGTCAGGAAGAAAGAGCAGTGCTCCTTCCCCTTGGCTACTTGTCCCGAGTTGTTTCAGGAGATGCAGTGACTCTGCTGTGTTTTGGACAAGATGGCATTTGCTGGCCAGAGCTCTGAGGTATTTACAATCCAAATAAGGGAGAATAAGGGTTTGAAATCCTGCAGGGAGCCAGCTTTTGTTGGTTTTTCAAATGCTGTGTTCATAGCTTGGTGGGTAAGTGTGTGAGGGCTCCAAGACCTAAAGTTTGGTGAAGAGCTTCATGGAAAGATCAAACAATGGGAAAGTGGAGGAGAAGGAGATGGGACTGAGTCCCCCAGGTGGGTGGTCAGCCAGATGGTAGCACACAAAAAATGACAGGGACACAAAGATACTGGCTCCTGGAGATGAAGTTGCCAAGAGAACAAACTGGTGTGTGCAGTGTCCTAAGGAGCATGTGAGTGCTGGAGGCTTGGCCTTGCCCAGCACCTGAGGAGTGAAATGTGTTGAGTGTCAGTGCTGGCAGGGAGGCACCTGGGGCCTGAGCACCTTGTAGGCAGCAGTAAATGCTGCCTAGGTGGAAGCCTCTCCTCTTACTTGTTCTGTTCAGGGTGGAGGCAGCATTGTAAGGAAGTGAGAGAAGCAGAGCAGCACCAGGGTCTTACAGAGCTGTGAGACAGACCTGAGACAGACCTGAGACAGACCTGAGACAGACCTGAGACAGACCGGATACAGACAGCTCCAAAGTGGAGGGGCAGGGCTGAGAGATGGGGAAGGGCACCCTCTGCACCCCTGAAATCCCTGTCCACAGGAGGAGGCAGAAACTCTGCTGTTAGCTGACAGGGCCCAAACTTTACTGTATCTACAGCAGTCCTAGGAAGACCAGGGCTTGGTTTTAGGTTTTGGATAGTGCTGGGTTGAAGGCAGCTGTCACTTTATGGCCTGGTAGCTATTTTGTAGGGATCAGATTCTTCTTTTCACTTTTTCCACTAAATAGGGAAGCCAGCATCCCTCAGGTCTGCAGAGGACAGATCAACTTAATTTTCAAATGTGGCCTGTGCTTATGGTTCATGTTTTCCCCAAATGTAGTTTATTCTGAACAGATTCTAGGTTAAGGATTAATTTGTTAGATTTCAATGTTAAAGTATTTTGTCTTTCTCTGATTCATTGTCTTAAGACAGAGCAAAACAGAAATGTTATATGGATCCATCCACTCTGCCAGATTGTGGGACTGGAAAAGAAGGAAAGCAGATGGAATTCCCCCCAAGTTGTTCCTTAGCCAGCTCCAGGGATGAGGAAGCAGTGGGACAGACTGTGCTGCCTCCAGCCCCGGGGTGCTGTGGTCCCCAGGGTGATTCTCCATGCACATCAGGCACCATCAGGCTGAACACACTCGTGGATTTGACCCCAGTGTGTCTGTTGGGTTATTTATTATCTTCCTGCTTTTTTTCCAGGCTGAGCTGCTTTATGGTGGAAGGACAAGATTTGCTTTATCACTTGTTTGAGGTATTGATAAAGACAGAACAGTATCTGTGAGGAGTATTGATTTCAGTTGAGTTTGGACACTTCATTCTTCTGATGCTTTGAATTCCCAAGCCTGCAGCAGCTTCCTGGTACAGCTGACATGATAGAAGTAGAAGTAAAGTAGCTAATAAACCCCAAAGTATATAAACATATCAAAGAACCCCCAAAATACATGAAATGGATGATAGTGGAATATGTAAAGCTGGAGGACAACAGCTTTATTTGCTTTTTGGCTCTGGGTTGTCAGCACCATGGTGAGTGGTCAGGGCTTGTGCAGAGTTTCTGGGAGGAGATGTTTTTCAGCACAGCAGATGGAGTTGTAAAGCCCCCCCTGGAGAGGAGTGCTTCCAGAGGCACATCGACCCTGGCCTTTGTAAAAACAATTTTAACTGCCTTGGCAGGCAGTGTGCTGGAGGGGATGGTGAGTAGGCAGGAATATTTAGCCAGCTCCAGGTAATTTAGCTGGAATACTCTGAGCTGTTTGCAGGCAGCAAATCACATGGTGAAACTAGGCAGGGGTGATGGATGTCTTTTGAGAGTGCTCCAAGTGCTTCTTAACAACATGTGATGGGGGTCTAATTTTTTCTGTATGGTTTGAGTAACAAGTTGTTGTTTTGTGAAGGTGTTCAGCAGGCAGCAGTGCAAATGCACCCTTGGCTGCCTTTGTTCTCCTGGGCACTACTTTTTGGGAGCCTGGGCAGTGTCCTTTGTACCATGAGACAGGTTTTATGTTGTCTCCTCCCTTGCTGGGCTCCCTGGCTGCTCACACATGCCCAGCCTGTACATCTGCACTCTGCCTGTCTCCAGGAATCTCCAGCTTTTTTGTTTTAAGCAGCTCAACGACTGTGTGTGCATGGTAAGTTTGCCTTCAGCCTGTTCCTTGAAGGCTGTCCAAAAAAATGGGTGGGAATGGATTGCTGCCTGCAGATTAAGGCCCCAATTTGCTCTGGAGAGGCCGTGGGAAAGATGACTCCTGGGAGCAGTGTGGCCTGGGTGAATTCTGGCTGTGGGTGGCAGATGAAGGATAGGTTGGCACTGGGGCTGCAGCATCAGAGCACATTCTCTTGGCAGCAGGTTCTGGTCAGGATGGTCTCTTGCAGATTTGCATCACTGGATCCGAACGCTCGTTCCAGAGGAGTTTTGGAGGCTGGTGCCTGGCTTGTGAAATGCCACCAGGCAGCCCATTCCAGCTGTGATTTGCTCTCTCACATGCTGGCTTCCAGGAGGATTCAGCAGAAGGAAAAGTCAGTGTTGGTAGAAAGGAGGAGAGTGACAACACCAATCCCTTGGCAGTGGGATGAGGTGTTCTGCTCAGAGTAACTCTGGGGCTGGGATGCAAATAAAAACTGCCAGGCCTGGGATGTTTGAGCAGCCAGAGGGAGCTGGGAGGGGCATGGGGGTGGCAGCTGAGGGCTGGGCACCTCCTGGGCTTTCACAGGGCTGGGACACTGCACAGTGCCCAGGGGAGGTGGGAGAGCCCACTGAAACCTCCCTTCCTGTGCTGATCTCTGCTGCAGACATCTCTCCAGTTTCCTCTGGAGGATGCAGCTAGAAAGGCAGATTTTTTTTATTTTTTTTTTTTTCCCAGGTCTGTGCTAGCAATGGTGGATGTTAGTGCTACATCATGGCTCTCCTGAATGGCCAAAGTGGGTCACACCATGGTTGCAATTTCAGGAATTTGAGGTTTCAGAAACCACTGAAATGATGGGAGATGTGGGTTTTTTCCTAAACTGAGCATTCACACTGATGGTGTTTCTGCACCAACTGCTACTCTGGAGGACAGGAGGCTGCCCCTTGCCACACTTGCTCACCAGTCCTGTATGCATAATATCTGGGCAAAAGCAGGGAAAGCCTGGGTTTAGCTGTAGCAGATGTTTGAGGAGGGCTGCTCTGCTCTCCTGCAGGGCTCTTGGTGTGTTGGACCCTGCTGGGCAGGGGGAGGTTTCCCTGCTCAGGAGCAGCATCCTGGAGGTGTGGGGTGTCCCGTGGTGATGGCTGGGCACAGGACACTGCTACCAATCCTGATCCATTTTCCTGTCCATTGAAATGACACGTGGCTGGTCTGCAGGGCTGCAGGTGCTTCATGGGCTGCTCCAAAAGGGAGCTTGGTGCTTTATCAGTCTTGGTTTCCATTGCTCTGAGCCCCTGCATTAATGCCCCTCTCTCTGCATTTCTTGGTCCATCTCTCCTCACACGTGTGGGAGACATTTCCTGATGTAGTGGGAGGTGTCCCTGCCCCTGCAGGGGCTTTGGACTGGATGAGCTTTAAGATCCCTTTCGACCCAAACCATTCCCTGTTCAATCCCACCTGAGGAACTCCTGCTCTCTGCTGGTACAGCTGGAAGGTTCTGCCCCTGCATCCCAGCACTCTGTGCCACCCTGGCCCTGTGGTCAGCTGGCTGGGGGCTCTGCTTGAGCTGGAAACTTCACAGCTTTCCATGAATGGTTCCCTGTGCAGCTGCCTGCACTCAGGGAACAACCTGCTCCAGACCATCAAGGAATGCTGTGGGCACAGGGAGAGTTTTTGTTTGGTACCACTGTGGGTTTTGGGTTGATTTAAGGTGTGTGAAATTACATGTATGCCTCAAGCAATTTGGCTTTCCTGCTGCAAGGAAAGCCTTGCTGCTCTTTAGAAGAAAAAAGACAACAGAAAATCCCTCTATGGTGTTGGGGGGGTTAATTCTTTCCTTCTGACTCTGGTCCTGGTGCTTACTGTCAGTGTTTTCATAAACTTTCTGAAGAAAAACCCCTCCAAGTGCTGGCATACTGTCATTCTAATGCTTGATATTTTACCAGCTTCCATAGTTCATGGTTATTACATTGGCTTAGTTTTTAGAATAACTTTTTCCCTCTTCCAGCCTGCACACTGCGTTGAGCTGTGCTGTGTGAATCCCTCTGTGTCACAGAATGACAACTGTGCACAAACCTGAGACTGAAACCAGACTGTTGGCAGTGTGCTCTGTGCTGTCCAGCTAACCCTCCTCTTCTCTTTCAGGGCAATCACTTTGATCAGTATGAAGAAGGGCACCTGGAGATAGAGCAAGCCTCTCTAGACAAGCCTATCGAATCGGTAAGAGCCCCACCAGCAGCATCAACCCACCCAGAGTAGCCCGTGGTCGGATGGTACTTGATGTGAATGCAGCCAAATCTGATAGGAGTGGGCACCTTTTGGGCAGGACAGTGTTAATTGTCTGGGGGAAGTTGCATGCTGAGGTGAAGTGGGCCTGGGATTGAAATCTTTGAAGTAGTTCTCCTAAAACTTGACATTTCAGTTCAACATGAGATTTCAGAAATTATTCAGAAGGATACATTCATTCATAGATATTTAAGTTTTTTATGCTTTTTGTTGAAGAATCTTCATCTGCAAACTTGGAGTAGTGTAGTAAAATGCATTCTGATCCTTTTTTTAGTTGATATTTTTGGAAAACTAGTGGTGTGTTGAAGGGAAGTGTTAGAATGATATCTGGCCCTAGAGAAACATTCAGAGGGATGCACTCCAGTGTTGGTGTAGCAGCCCAGGAATCTGAAACTGCCCTGTGAGTTTCTTCAGAGTATTGCTTTCCTTTGAATTAAGTGTGGAGAGGAGAGCTGGGGGATGAAGGAAAAGTTTTGTTTAGTTTTTAAGCTTTTTCAGAGCCTTTTAATTTTCCTCTCTGCTAAGCATCTTCTGGTAGTCTGAGGCACAGCAGCTTGTTCAGCCTAACTGGACCAACGTTTGGCACTTGGCTCCAGCTAAGTTTCCCTTGCAGTTTCAGTAGGAAAGCAGGAAAACTGACAGTGAGTAATCCAGGGTGACTTAGTGGTGCTCTGATTAAGACAACATTTGTGTTAAAATACTTCTCAAGTATTTCAGTTCTCTGTTAAAGTTCCCTCAGGTTAGTCTGCACTGAAACGGAGTGTTAGCAAAAGCTCAGTGCCTGTTTCTCATTGGTGTGTAGGTTGGTGTTGTGTGTGTTTGTGTGTGTGTTAGATGTTTACCAAAAATTTACACAACTTGGGGTGTTCGACGTTTTTCTTCCGCAGCAGTTGGCCCATAGTAGCTAAGCAGCCATGATCTGGTTTGTATTGCACGGTCTGCCTTTTTAATTTCTTCTCTAGGGTTTCCTTTCCCCTTTCTTATTTCTGTTCTTCTGGTCCAGTGAACACTGCATATAGTACCTCCTGTCTCAATGTGCTGGCATGATGCTAGATTTAGGCATGGCAGTAAGTGATGACGCATGAGGTAATGCTGCAGAGATGGGAATGTGCATTCCATGTTCTCCTGAATGCTTCAATCTTACCTTGTGAGCTGAAGATTCAATGAAAATGCCAAGCTTGTATGTAAAGATCATGAGGAATATTTGTTGGCAGCCTGCTCTGTGCCACGCTGGGGATTAGCATTTCACAATAATTCAAATACTACTCCCAGACCAGGCTGGTTATCTGATTGTGAAGTGTTTTCCTGATCAGAGGAGTAGAAGTGGTGACAAATGACATCCTTGGTGTTCTGAAGGGAGTGATGCCTGCGCAAGTATCCAAAATGTCAAGGGATGCACTGGACCCAGCAGCACAGGCACACAGTGCAGCTTGGATCACCTGCAGATGTAATGGTCCTTGCAGCTTGATTAATGCTGAACTGCAGCAGAAAAATGAAATTCAATTCCAGTTTTAATATTTTATTCACATATATGTTCCCATCAAATATCAGGATATTATTAATCTCTACAAGTTTTTGGTAGGTTTTAATTTGTAGAGTTCAACCTTATGGTTAAATCTGCAAACAGTTTGGGGAGGACCAGAGGATGGTTTACCTCTTTGGGAGGAGGAAAAGTTCAAGCCTCAAGTCTTTCTTGATGTAAAACTCAGTTTGCTTTGCTCTTCTTTTTCCCTGTGAGAAGAGAAACAGGCAGTTGAGGTGCAAACCCTTGGCCTGGGACATTAAAGCCTTGGAAGGGGTCACAGAACTGGGTAGGTGTGTGTTGGGCACTGTCACAGCAGCTGTGCTTGGGGTCAGAGCACTGAGGTGCCTGTGAGGATCCCAGGGTTTAAAAGCTGTGCCTGCTGCTCAGGGCAGTTTTTTAGTGTGGTGTCAGAAGCAAACTGGTCACTTCTGAGGTTAATCTTCACCTTGTCTTAAGTATGTTATTGATTCTTAAAATTAAATCAGTAGCTTGGTAGCAGAAATAACTTTGCCAGGTGTCCTCACACTGGGCAGATGATTTTGCTCCCACACTGGTAATGACCTGGGTGCTTTTTAAATTGGCAGATTACCACAGTAAAAGATGAAATAGTTTTCCTGTCAGAGCTCAGTAGTGTACCTCTCTACCTCTCTTGCAAGATTTTTCACTAGGAAGAAGGTGTTCACACCACTTTTTTTCTTATATTTTATGCTCTTTGCTTACCCAGAAGTGGGTAACATCCTAGAGCTAAAATTGAGGGAGGGAGTCAGGACAAGTATTTAATTTGCAAATACCACACAGATAAATATTTTCAGTGTTAACATTTATCCACAAATCGTTCTGTAATCCCTGACCAGTTCTCTTGTTAGCAACTCAAGTGACCTTTAGAGAGGAATCCACTCAGCACTAGGAGCCTCAGATTCACATTATGGCAATAGCTTGGGTGACAGCTGAGTGAGGAAGGCTGTTCATAACAACAGCAGATCAAAGCACTTTCCAGTTAAAAGCTTAAAATTTGGTTATTCAACAGATTGAAAAATGGATTAAGTATGTTCTGCTAACTGTGCTTGCAGCTTCTCACATATTAGGAATAGGAAAAGGCTGGAAAGACCAAGAGTAGCTTGGATTTGGAAACCCCTGGGGCAGAGGGCTTCCCCTGAGGTGTCTGTCTGGCAGTTCTGCTGAAGTGAGATCCATCTCTGCAGCATTATCTGTTGAGAGGTGCTGACTGTACTGCTACAGCATGCAACTCAAAGGTGGCTGGAAAAATAGGTTTGGGGAGTCTACAGATCATTACAATGTTGAAATGTACCCTCAATCAGCCTGCTAGCGTTTTTGTTCCTGTGGAAATCCTGCTTTTACAGCTTGGTTAGGCCAGAGGTGTTTGGACTGAAACATGTGACTGTAACCAAAGTACATTGATGGAAAATAGAGCTGCCATGAGCTGGTGGATGGACACAGCCTGAGCAGGAAGCCAGCTCCAGCTATTTTCCATTACTAAATTGAAGAAAATATTTCATACCAATGGACTCTTCAGAGCTGCAAATAGGGATTTTTGTTTATTTTTTTTTATTTCTCCCCCCCCCAGATAACTTTTTTGTTCTGGTTTGGAAGATGCTGCACTTATGCTGGCTGTTCATGTCAGTGGAACCCCTGGTATCTGGTGTCCTTGAAAAATCAGAGCACTTAATCCTTTTTTAAATTCAAGAAGCTGCATGCAGCTGTTTTAAAATACTTTAAGTGCACTGAGTTACCCACGGGAAGTCACCAAGTATTGCAGCTTTAATAGAATCCAGATTTTCTTCACATTAATTCCTGATTTCAGCTTGTTTACTGAAGCTGGTTGCTGTGAACTCCTGGTTTTCTGTCCCCCAGCAGTGCAGAGCAGAGCAGGTAGGAGAGAGCCAGCCCCAGCCCCAGCCCCTTCCCCGTGCAGGCAGGAGGCAGGGCCAGGGAGAGGACCCAAGCTGTTGCTGTTGCAGGTTGGAGGTCAGCCCCGTGTCTCACCCACTTATTCTGGAGCTTGTGAGTTTGTCCTTGTCATAACTAACAAATGTCCTTCCCACCCCCTCTCTAATTCTGCTCAGTCACACGGGGAGGTCCTTGCACCCCCGTGGTTCCAGGCTGGTGGTGTCCTGGCCATCCCAGGCCCTGCCCAGCCTGCAGGAGCTGGAGCTGGGTTTTGTCACCTGTACAGATCTGTGGACTCCACTAGTTCCAAAGTGTCATTTGATGAGGCTGCTGATTTGACATTTAGCAGTAGCCATATGTGGACAGTGCTATAAATAATGTGCTTCTTGAAGCTGAATGGTGTAGCATTACTATTTGGCTTTTCTCTCTGGTCTTCATTGTGTCATCTGTAGTGAGCTGTAGGTTTTGTTTTGGGAATCTTTTCAACCTCTCGTTTGCATGGGTTCACCCAGTAGCATCCAGTCCTTGCTTATAGACTCCCCTGTACACAGTCAGCACAGCTTACAACCCACTCAAGAGATGTATGGTTCCTGCCCCTGCTGGGAGGTGTGAGCAGGAGGTGTGGGGTGGCCTTGGGGGTCAGGGAAAACCTGTCTCAGGCAAAACTGGTGGTTTGGTTTCTCTGGGATGCAGCTCATTCCCCTGGCTGCAGATGATAACCCACATCATCAGAGCCATCCAGTTCTTGTAGGACCTTTTCATTTATGCATTTTTGTTTCCTTCTCTTGGCCAGGACCTTAGTCAGGAATTTGAGCTGGGGATATCCTGATACCTGGGGAAGGCAATCCAGGGCCTCCTGTCAGGGCACAGGATGGGGAGGTGGGGAGGCTGGTTGGAGCCATTGGAGAAGGTCACTCTGGATGAGATTTTTCCAGTGTCTCTCAGCCAGCTCCCATCACCCTTGGCTGAAGTCAAGACCTTCATGTTTCCCATGGGCTTTTGGAAGAGTTACACTTGATCTGCCATGCCCAGTTCCCCCTCTGCAAGTATGCTCACCCATAACCAGCACCCATAACCCATAACAATGCTGGGAGGTGTGAGCTGTTCCTGCCCTACACCAGCACCCATGGGCTGGGGCCAACCTTGTCTCTGCCCAGACAGATCATGCTGCTGTTGTGAGGAGTTTGGGTGGTAAATAAGAGCTCACCTGCTCACTCAGACACCTCTTGGGAGACTTCATTTCAGCTGCCTCAATAACTTTGGTTGCAGCTGTAACACAAGGAGGCTGAGAAACTGGGGGATTGCCTCGCTGGGCTGTTGGGATTTTGGGGATTTTTGTGGGTTGCTGCAACTCTGCTTGCAGGAAAATTGCTACAAGGTGGGGATAGTGTATTTGAAGGGAATGACACTCCTTGACATCAGCAGGAAATCTGCTGTAAAACAACAAAAAAAGTCTTTTCTACGTGAAAGAGTCCAGGCTTTTACAGAACTTCCACTTCCAAAGGCAGTTTAAGCAGAAGAGCTGCCAGCTGCTGCAACTCTTGCTGCTCTGTGTCAGATTTTGGTCCTGATATCCCCAGCCTCTCCCCAGGCCACCAGGCCTTGCAGAATGACCCTCAGATGGGAGCCCAGCAAGCCTGGCCTCCCAGAATTGAATTTTTAGGGCAGAATTTCTGCTTTAGAGCAGTCCTGGCAGTCTGCCTGGGTGAGAGGTCTGCAGCAGTGAGCTGAGGTGGAGGAGGAAGGTGGAAGGTGGCTAGAAATGAACAGGCTAATTATCAGGTCCCAGCCCAGGAGTTAATATTAAACCCTTAGTGGTGTTCTCCCTGTTCAGTGGAACACAAGATGCTCCATTTCAGTACAGGAATATTTAAACTTAGGAAGTGGTTTCACTGCTTAAGCAAACGAGGGGAAAACCACCCCCTGTCTGGGGACTGAGACAGGAGAATATTCAGGCTGAATTGCAATTTATGATGAAGAACTTGAGACCATCCTCTTGAGTGGTTTTGTAAAAGTGGTGCTAATGTGTATAACCCTTCTAAATTTTTCTTTTTCCCTTTAACATTTGTTACCCCCTCACTGTGTCAGTCACAACACACCGCTCTTGAATCTCCCAGCTGGTCTTGACTTGTTGAATTTATTTTATGCTTTCACTCTTCTTTAATAAATACATTACTTGCAAGCAGTGAATTGAAAACAAAGCAAAAGAAAAAAACTACCATTAGTGATTGGACAGTTTCTTACTTTGTGTTACATTTAACTGTTCTTTTGACAGCCCAGTTTTTAAAGCCAGGTTCGTATGGAAATGCTTTCACTCCACTTGCACTGCTTTTGGAATAGCATACTGCTTCATCTGTCTGTTTATTTTAGTGCATTCATAACACAACACAGTCAGCACAATGTCTCATCTCCACTTAGCAAAAGATTGCAAAGTACTCCTTGTCTTTTTTTTGTTTTGTTTTTTGTTTGGTTTTGTTCCTCGGTTGGGTTTTGGTTTGGTTTTGGTTTTTTTTCAGTTTTTTTGGAAAATGCAGCCATTTTTGTCAGCACCCCTTGTAAAACCCGATTGAATAATCCTTTGTCAGAAAGGGCTGCAGTGCTAATGGTAGAACAATTAGTGTGTTATCCACAAACCCTTTGCCCTCTGGGGGCTGGTGCTGTGGCCCTGGCAGGTCTGCAGCAGGGATGTGTGCAGGTAAGTGTTCCTCTGCTTCAACCCAGAGCCTCCATGGTGTTTGTGAGTGGAATCCACAGTTTTTAATTTTTCCTATTTTTGCATATACTGATTTAAGCTTTTATATCCAAAGATTTGCTTATTTCTCCTTTTTAATTTTTTTTTTTTTAATGTAGCCCCAGTTCTGTCCCAAGATGGAGCTGGCAGTGTGGGGCAGATGTACACTGTTGCCTTGGAAAATACAGTGAGATGAAATATCTTCCTTTACTGGTGTATCAGGAAAAAAATAAAAGTAAAAAAAATTGGTAGAATCTTTTTTGAGGAAAAATACATCCATGCAGCCAATATCTTTGGGGAGACTGTGTCTTTCAACTGATTCACCAAAGTTCTGCAGAGCGTGTGGTCATTTTCCTCAGTGTGAAGTGAGTGAGAAAACCACTGCCATTCTGACTTCTAGTGATGAATTGGGTATTTAATTAAAGAAACCTCCAGCATGTATATGATTTATTTTAATTTCCATGTACCACTTGATGTCATGGATCCACAGCCTGTTCTAATTCAGGATATTGCTGGTGTCTTGAGTTGGGTTCTGCCCTGTGGCAATTAATACTCAACAAAGCTGACTTAATTTTTATTTTTTTACGTATTAGAAGAGGAAAGTGTTCCTCAGTCCTTCAAGGAGCTGTCAGGTGGTCACTGCTCAGGACTGATCCATAGGGAGAAGCTGTCAGCTTTGGTCACAAGGGTGCTGTGGGCACTCCTGCTCTCTGGCTGGGGGAAGAAAAGTTGCATAAACAAAATGAATTCCACACAGAGCCCTGCTCAGCCTTCTTGTCAAAAGCTGACTCTTAATTGCTGCATCAATCCTTTTCCACTTATTCCAAAATAGGTTTTTTTGTTTTTTTGGGTTTTTTTTTTAGGAAGATGAGACATTATGCTTATTGTTTCCCCTACATGCACTAATGGTTCCTTGCTGTTAACTTATTGCTAGGCCTGTTTCATTCTAACATCTTAGTATTTTTGTTAGTTTACATGTGAAATGCATCACCCAGTCTGTGCTTGAGCTCATTTTATTTGATTTTTTTTAATTTTTGTTTTACTAACCTCACTGTTTTTTCAGTTTAATATTGGCTGCATGCTAGTTTATATATATATACATATATAAAAAACCCAATCAAGTCTAGCCTGGATTTTGCTATGATTGTGTTTTGGTTTCTAGTGGTGGGGCAGTCTTGCACTTACAACTTACTCAGTATTGTAAAAGCCTGACACACAAACAAAATGACTAAACACATTGTAGATTTTCTTTACAAACAAAAAAATCTTAAGTGGTGCTGTCTAGGTGATGGATATGATTGTATAAATAGCTTGATTTTATGCTTTTTCCTGTCAATTTTTATTGGTACACTTTATTTTCTCCCACATTGATTTTTTTTTTTTTTAATTTATTTTTTTAAATGTGATTCACAAAAGTTGCCCAGCACACCATCAGAAAGTGACCCTCCCTGATACCCTGTCCCCTGGAAAAATTCTAGCCAGCAATTTTTGACATTTGTCTTTCCCTTTTCTTGGGCATATATTGCCTTTTCAGTAGCATTTTTTTGCATGCATATCTATGTAGAAAATCTCTTGCTCATCACATGTTTAAATGTCAGTGGGAAGGGAAGAATATATTATTGGAATATTTTTGGTTTGTTTTCTCTGTTCTGTCTGTCAGGATAATATTGGACACCGCTTGCTCCAGAAACATGGGTGGAAGCTGGGCCAGGGATTGGGAAAATCACTGCAGGGTAAGTCCAGTATCTTGTGTCTGAAACATTCAGCACCAGCTCTGGTCTCTTAACAAAATTATTTCTGCTTTTTTTTTTTTTTTTTTTTCTTTCCATTATTAATTTATCCAAACAAATGCACTGTTGAGTTTCATATTTAGCAGTTCTCAGGTGGAAGCTGCTGCCTCCCTGGCTGGTGCAGGTTAGATGTGTGTGGTGTCTGTGTAAGCATCACCCTGCTTGGAGGGAGGGGAGTTAACTGCCTACTTACTAACAGTACTTGTGCAGCTTCTAAACCTGTAACATCCTGCTGGCTGGACACTCTGATGTTAACAGAATTGGCAGCAGGAGCTGGCCACCACCCCTGCATGTTTCACAGTGTGTCATTAGCCATCAGGCAGTGTGGATGAGGCCCCCCTGAAGGTGGTGGCAGAGGTGCTGATGGGTGGCAGGGGCTCACTTCTGGTTTCTCCAGTGGGCTTGACTTATTTCAGTTCCCCAGAAGTCTCTGTTTGTCAGGGATTGAGCAAATCTAGAGACCCTGTAGTTGAACTGATGCTCCTGATCCTTGTTTTGTCTTGAGCCTAAATTCTCCCTGAGGCTTCAGTGGAGCCAGTGCAGCAGTTCCTGTCCTGGAGAGGTCCTGGCCAGGCTGAGAGGACACGAGTGTGTTGTGCTGGGGAATCCACTGAAGGCAGAGTGCTTCCTGCTGCAGCCTGCCTGTGTGTGCAGCCTCTGCCCTCCAGACTGTGAGTAAGGGACTCAGTGTTTACCACAGGGAGGAGGCTGTGTGCCTGGGCAGCTCCTGTAGGAACCACTCCAGGTCTTGGAAACTTCCTTGAGTTGCTCCAAGTCCCTTGTGTTCCCACACCCTTAGCTTGTAGCTGGACTTCATGTCCCTCCACTGGGCTGCTCAGGGCTGCAGTGCTGTGGAGGGGCTGAGGGCTCTGAGCTCTGGGGACACACAGGAGCCTCTGGGGCTGAGGCACTCTGGTTGATGAGGCACTCTGCTTCCTCTAACAGCCCCATTTGAAATCCCCTGGTTGGTGCATGGCATTCTTACAGTCCTCCCCTGTCCTGTGCTGGGACAGAGCTGAGGATCTGGTTGTAGCTGTCACCTCCCAGGCTGGTGCTTTGGCATGGCATTCACTGGATGTGCCCTTTGGTGTCTGTGTCCTCTTTTGGGTGCTCTGAGTGTCAGTGACATGGAAACATGGCACCTTGGGAGCAGCTGGAGCCCTGTCCTGAGCCCCTGTGTCACCTCAGGTGCTGACAGGACGGGGCAGGCAGCAGGTGACTACATGAGCCTGTTTGGGGTGAGAGGGTGGTGTCACCATGTCCTGAGGACAGGAGGGCCAGGGCTGCTGGCAGGGGTGATCAGGTGTTTGGATTCTTCTCCAGAGTTAGATTTTCAAAGCCTTGAATCTGTACCATGTCTCTTACTAGTGTGTTACTGAAGCTCTGGTGGTGTGAGTGTCTGGAAGCTCCAGAGGGAGGGCCTGGGAGGGATTTTGTGTTGGGAACACAGCACACTCCTGCATTTTAACCAACAACCCATCAGCTTAACCCAGGGAGGTGGTGAAACCTTCCTGCCATGGGCTGTGCAGAGCAGGCAGGAATTAGAGTGCCTTTCCCCTTCCAGAAGGAAAGCAGCACCCTGTCCCCCAGACAGACAGACAGACAGACAGACACAGCAGCCTCTGGGGCTGAGGTGCTGGGGCTGCTGCTCCCCCTCTGCCCCACACAGACTGGAGGGCACTGGGGTTGGTGAGGAGAAGCTCAAGGCTGTGTTGGGAGTGTTAATTCATTATCCAGTGACCCTTCTTACATAAGGCTTAGATCATTCCCAAACCCAAGTATAAACTGTCTGGAAGGAAACATTTGCATCCAATTTTAGTCTTACTCTGGGAGGTTGAAGAGTGAAGTCACTTGATGTGCACTGGGAAAGGAGGAGAAAACCAAAAAGTTCTTCCCTTTTCTGTGCTCCCTCCTTGCTCAGAACAGAGCAGGAGAGATTTCTGAAGAGGTGGAGGAGCAGCAAACTCTGCATCTCTTAAGTACTTTCCTTGTGCTGTGCTGGAGCCTGAATTTTTTTTGAGTCCTGTGGTCAAGTGGTGCAGGAGAAGCAGATCCCCAGCTAAAGACAAGCTGAGTGGTTCTGATGCCTGACCTGCTGCATGTGGGTGCAGAAAGTCTTTGAAACAAACCCTTAAAACCCTACATTTTGGGTTGCTTATTTGACATGGAGATGGCATTCCTCTCTTTCCATGCACTTAGCTTTAATTCAATAGGAAGCCAGGAACTGAGCATGCTCATTTTGGTTGTTCTGTAGCTTTAATTCCAGCTGCTCACCTGAACAGGGGCTCCCTCGTTGGATTTGGTGAACCTAAAGGTTGTGCTACATGACACTTGCCAGTGATGAATGCTAATTTCTTTTGGTAGGGTGGCAATGTTGTTGCTCAACAGGAATGTCACACTGTACCATTGTGGTGCCTTCCTTCCCCCTAACTCCCCCCTGGGGGCATCATCCAGCTCTCAGGGTGCCAAATTCTTGCCCTGGGTGGTGGCTGGAAGAGCTGAAAATTCCCATGCCAGAGGCTGGGGGTAAAGGTTTGCTGTTGTAGGGGCAGGAGATGGGCTCCTTCCCTGCAGTTCCAGGAGCAGAGTGGCTGTGTGCCTGCAGGGGCTGCTGAGATGTCACTCCTGCCAACCCTGGCAGCAGGAATCTTCCCAGTGCTGGTGGAAGAGCTGAGTCCAGGGATGAAACCATGTCCTGAATGAGGTCCCTGCCATGGCATGAGCTCTTACTCCAACTGCAGCACATCTGCAGCTTTTATTTTAGCTGTGCACTGGGAGGAGCATCAGGCAGGGATGGGGTTGGTGTCTCCTGACCATGCAGGTGCTGGGACACTGCTCCTGAGTCCAGCACTCATCCCTCTGCTCACCTGGGACACTGCTCCTGAGTCCAGCACTCATCCCTCTGCTCACCTGTCCTCCTGGGGCTTTTCACTTCCCTTCCCCCTCCAAAAAACCCCAAAGCTTCTGGTACATTTGGAAGTGATGCTTGTGAACAGCCAATGAGTGTAAAAAAGCAGAAGATAAGGTTACCAGTTGTCAGGGATCTTTTTTTAATGAGGAAAATGTGGTTTGGGGAACCACCTTTCTGTGGTGACTCTGGTGGTTGTGCTCTAACACAAGCACATGGTGACTGTGGAGTGTTTCCCTCTGGAGGGGAACACAAGTAATGGATAATCTAGAAGCCTGTGGTCTACTGAAAAAATAAAACTAGTAAGAGATGTGGTTAAAAACAGTGACCTTGTTGTGAAGTCCTTTGCTAAATGAGACCAAGGACTGTGAATAAATTGGGAGGAATTATGTGAGTCAGAAGGGGAATGAGAGGGTTGGGCAAAATCCTGAATTCAGATACTTGCAATAAGTATTTCATATTAAATTAAAGTGTTATGAAAAGCAATGAGAGACAGATATGCAGAAGTGGTGTAATTTTAATCGTGGATTTAAAAATATTTCTCTAAGCTCTTGACATTTTCCCTGTGTTTTCAGTTTTCTGACAACTCTTGTCTAAAAGAAAAAAGGGCTGAAAACTTCTGTTTTCTCTTTTGGACTTGTGTTTAATAAGGGGTAACAATAGCACTCTAGAGATACAGCTGGAAGACTAAAACCAGTAGTTTAATCTCATTTAATGGAACTTGGGGAAAACTGGACAGAGGAGGTGAGTGCTGTCCTTGGGAGAGACAACACTGCCCTTCTGTGCCAGCAAACACAGGGCTGTGGGACTGTTTGATGTGCTGAGGAAGAGGCTCCCGTGTAGGACACCCAGTGAAACACCCAGCATGTCAGCTGGGTTTTGACTCCCCTGAACTGGTTTTCTGGTTCAGTTGGGCCCCAGCAGCCAAGGGGTTGGGGGCTCTGGGCTGAGGTCAGGTCTGCAGTGGTGGGGAGCAGCTGGGTGGACCTGAGAGCCCAGGGCAGGCAGGGTTTGGGGGTGGCTAATGGGCTGACTCACAGCTCTCCTGCCCCTTCTTGTGGTTATCCCAGTGCTCCCTCTGCCCTAGCAGGAGCTGTGGAGGGGGGGCTGCAGGGNGTTTGGAGAGGGGGGCTGGTGGGGGAGGAAGGGTTCTGATGTCTGCCCATCATGCAGAAGGGACTCTCAGGAAGTTCTGACCAGCTTTGGACAGGTACAGCTCCTGCTTGGCTGGTTGCCCTGTGAGTGCTGGGTAATTAATTATTTCCTAGATTTGTCTTTTCAAGTCCCTTCTTACAGACATGTGGATAACTTCAGCCTTGACACTTGAGGAGTTGCTCTGACACCTGGATGGAGAGCAGTTACCTTGCCCCACACCCCCAGCTGTCTCCCTCCCCCCACAGCTTGTGGTGTGTGATTAATCTCATACATCTAAAAGCATGGGTTTAATTCCCACAGTGTACCTGAGACTGGGATTATCCTGGTCTCTTGTAGTATTTGAGGGGTGAATCACAATCTGGTTTTTGCCATGGCAGCAGGTAACATGTGTTTGCTGTGGAATAGCTACTCCTAGGTATTGATGTTGGTAATTCCAGTAGTTTAGATAATATGGTGTGTTCATCTGGGACTGGACTTGAGCCTTCCAGCTTCCTGCAGGTTTGCTCCTTGGCTGTCTGCAGAAGGCCAGGGCAGCTCTTCCATCACTTTTGTTATTGTTATGGGGAAAATGTTACTCAGTGTGAAAGTAGGTGAAGTTTCAGGGTGGCTGGTGAGGCTGTGTGGGTTAGTGCTGTGTGAGCACTGGGGTCTCTGTGTCTTCCAGAGCAGAGGAGCAGCAGGTGGCTGTGCTCAGAGAGGGGAGGTCCCTTCAGGGGCAGTCAGTTGGAGCAGCAGTAGCTTTACCTGGAAGAAATTCTGTCCCTGATTCCTGGCCAGGTAATAACTGCCTTGGTGGTTGCTTAAGCTGTTAGCAAAGTTTTGGCATCATTTCAGCATGGAAGGCTGGTTGGCTCTTCCTGGAGAGCAGCAGCACTGGGGCTGCCTGGGGCAGAGCCAGGGTTGGTGCCATGGGAAGCTGGGAACCCCTTCCTGGATGCTTCTGCTTTGCCACTTGGGTAAAAACCAGTCAAGGCTTTACAGGTTGTCAGGGCCTGTTCTATGATCAAGGCTGGTGTGTGTATATATATATATATATATATCTGTACATCTGGAGGGGGCTGGGCTAGATGATCTCTAGAGGTCCCTTCCAGCCCCTGACATTGTGGTTCTCTGACCTCCTCAGCAGAACTGGCACAGCACCAGCAGCAGTTACACGTGTGCAGAACACAACTGGGATTGTTTTTATCCTTCCATGAGCATCTAAATTGTCTAACAAGATAGAAAAGTCACATACATCAAATTTGTTAGAAAATTCAGTTCTTCCATCTAACTATTTTTGTTGCAAGGTTTTCAATTAAAAAACGACAACAAACAAAACAAAAAAGCCCAAACAAAGGCACAAGTGGATTTCTGCCTTGACCTGGAGGTTCTGCAATGATAAATACAGCCCTCACCCCCCCAGCCTGCAGTCACACTCTGGTGCAGTTCTTCCTTGGCATGTTCTTCACTCAATCTGTTCAGACAAGCTCTTGTTTTCCCTCTTGGTGTGAAGGATGAGTAGAGTGAAAGAGCTGAACTGTCTGGAAGAAACCCTGTGCAGAGGAGGAGGAGGACCTGGAGGTGAAGGAGTGATGCTGTGGTTGAGGCAGGACTGATCTGTTCTCTGGCAGCCCCTGTGATCATTCTCATTGCTCAGCTCAAGCTCAGGCAGTGTCACTGTCACTGTTCCAGCACTGTCAGGTGGCCAGGGGTGATGCACACCATGGTTTCTGGATGCTGCTTTCCTTAGATGTGCAGGGAGCAACTGAGATCAGTCACAAGTGTGAGCACGTGGCAGCTGCATCTTGGAGAAATAAGCTCAGGGTCTGAATTCCAGAGCTCTGGACTCCTGGCTCTGTCACCAGTTCACCAAATGGCTTACAGCTGATAGATTCATGTATTTTTTCCATTTGTTAAATCCCCTGGTCTCACAAAGGCAGACAGTGGGTGTTTGTCAGGCCTGGAGAACACAGAACAATGAGCACCCGAGAAAGACCCCATGAGGAAATGAGGAATTTTCTGCTTATTTCTGGGGTTTGAAGCTTTGTAATGGACACAAGAAAATACGGAAGAGAAGGGTAAGGTTAAACAGTGCCCTCATTCATCAAGTATGGGATGATTTGGCAGTCTTACCCAAGCCAGAGATGTGAACACAATCTTATCTTGTATCTCAACATGCCCTTGTGGGAACCTGTGTTCTGGTGGAGATGAACATTTCCACACTTCATGTTTGCAACATCACTATCAGTCCAACAGCTCTTGCTGTGATTCATTTCCATGTGAAGTTAGCTTGGAAAGCCTGCTGCCATCCCTTGGGATCATGTCAAAATCCACAGGACTCAGACCCAGGTTCACTCCTGCCTGGCTCTCCTTTGGGAAGCAGTTGCCTCCTGGTTGGCTTTCAGTCTGCAGGATCCTTCCTCCAGTTACAGGTGAGAGGTTTCTGGGTTACTTGAGTGTCTGCAGCCATTGAGACCGTTGTTCTTTCAGTGCCACGTGCTTCTTGTGACAGAGACATCCTTCTCCTGCCCAAGGATCAGTCTTTATTGCCCTCTTGGGGTGATGTCAAAGCAGTTGTATCCAGATGGGGGTGTGGGGAGCACGGAGCTGAGGCTGAGCACAACCTGCCCTCTGCCTCCCTTCAGTCAGACAGAGCTCCTCAGCCTTCCCCTGCACCAAATGAAGTGCAACAGCAACTCTTACCTCTGGATTTTATTATATTTCAACCAAGATTTATGTTCTTGCTCTGGCATCTCCCATGTTGCTCTCTAACACCTTTGACTGTCATCTGGGCTAGGAAGGGTTTTGGACCCAGACTCTGCTGTGTGCCTTCCCCTTGCAGAAGTTCAGGGCCCTCTGCTTGGTTTGCTGCAAGTGTCCCCGTGGCTCCTGTGCCAATGGGGATTTGAGCTCCTTGTGGAAGTTCTCCCTGTGATTGGGGAGTTTGCAACTTGCCTTTCAGCTGTCATTTCTCACTTGCTCAGTAAGAATGAAGTTCAGGGTTTCTGTATTTGGAGAAGTTTCTTCTGACTGGGGCTCAGTGCTTGGTGCTGAGGAGGATGGTTCAGATTCTGTTTGAGTCTCTTGTTTGTTCATGACCCCTTCCAGAAATCTGAGATAAACAGGATGAGCTCACAGATCTCATTCCCAGAGGAGACCAGGATAAAAGGCTGCCCTTGTCTGTTTGTTTCTTGCAGCAATCAGAACAAACTTCATAACATGGTGTGATTTTTAGCCAGGAGCAGCACAGAGCATGCCAGAGCTTGTTCAGCAGCAAAAATTCCTGGATTTCCTTCTCTCTCCTGTTTTGATGTGCTGAATGGATCTGAACTCTCCCCGTGATGGGTGTCAGAGGCTATTGAAACATTCCTTAGACCTGGGAAAGGTTTGAGAGCTTCCAGAGTCCTTGTCTTTGAAAATGAAGCTCACCCATGGCTAGAGCAACTCCTCCCTCCCTTGTCTGCTCAGAGATGCTGCAGCTGAGTGGGGTCTGTGGCCTTTGTCTGGGCTTGAGTGGGCACTGGGAGCTCAGTCCAGGCACCTTTTCAGCTTTCCCAGCTGCAGTGGGGTTTGTGCCACGGGGGACTGAACAAACTGATCCTCACCCACCTTGATGTGACCATCCCCTCCCCAGAGGATGTTTCCAGTCTGCAGCATCCCTGGCCAAGAGCTTTTGGACCCTCCTGGAAGGTTGTCTCCTGTTTGTTTTGGTTGTAGCATCAAGATGGGGAATGAACAGAAACCCTCTGCTCAGCCAGGCCACATCCCATTGTTTGTACCCTCCTGAGATGCTTAGCTCATTAAATTCTCCCATAAAATGTGGTATCAGGATTATTTCCCACAGAGCTTGTACCTGGGAGGAATTTGGGAAGATGTCAACATAGTGATCAGGACTGAGGCAGTTCTGGTACCTCTGCTGGTCACATGCTGTACATCAGTGATACACTGGATGTATTGAATCACACTGGTGCATAATCTGGGGGCATGGGAGCACCCTGCTCCTTCCCTAACAGACTTTGAGAAACATCTTGAATCTATTGCAGGGCACGAGGTCACTGAAGGGAGGAGTTCTGAGTCTGCAAATTGTGGATGAAAACTGTTTTCTGTTTTGGCTGTCTAAATTTTTAAAAAAAAAAAAAAAAAAAAACCAACAAAAAGACAGCTCAGATGTTTCCTGGTGATGCCAGTGCTGGCAGAGAGGCTCAGATGGCAGGTCCATCTGCTGCAGCCTCCTGCTCCCAGAGCAGAGCAGCATCCACCCCCTGTGTCCAGGGCTGGCAGCTGCCAGGTGATGGTCCTGGGCCTGCAGCACAGCTCCAGCTCTGATACTGAAGCCCTGAAGCATGAGGATTAACTCTTCTCCCAAGATCTGTTAATTTATAGCACTGCTGGCAAAGCCTTTGCTCAAATCCCAGAACTTTGGTGCAGTTGCAGAGGAGGGAGTTGGGAGGAGTCTGCCCAGCTCTAGGAAGGGGGTGGCTGTTGGGGTGTGTTTGGGGGTGAGCAATATTTCCCATTTCTTTGGGGAAAGGGAAACAAAACAAATCTATCTGGTCAATTTAAATCTCGTTTCATTTCTGATGTAAAGAAATAATTGCAGATTTCATTTGCATGGGGAGATTGGCTTCTCTAGGGTGCAGCTCCAAAGGAAGCTGCTTGGGTGTCCCATCCCACCCAGCTCTGTGCTGCTTCCTGTCCACAGAGGTTTTCCCCTTGTGTGTAAGCATTTTATGCAGTAACCCTCTCAGCTTTGGGGTTTGCAGCCAGCCTGATGTCATCTGTCTTTGAAAGAAAGAGTTTGTGATTAATTCAGGAGAAAACAACCCAAACGTTTTTAGGGGTGGGGATGGACACCAAGGGGATGGGGCATGGACACCCCTCTGTGTGTTCTGTGTGATTTACCATGTGGGGGGGGTTAGTTGTTGGTGTGGCAGCACTTGCAGCCCTGCCTGGTGCATGAATGTGGGAATTGTTGCCCTTCCCTTGAAAACTCTTTTCCCCTCCCAAGTGTGGCTGTGAACCCCCACAGGGTCAGCAGGAACCCTACACCTGGGAGCCCCACAGCACCCGAGATCCTCGTTTCCGTGCTGGTAAAGATCCTGTTGCCATCCACACTGACCCTGGAATAAATTTTCTTGAGGGAGTTCTTTGAAGAGAACTTAAAGAGCTTAAAAAGTCCCATTTTCCCCTTTGGCTGCCAGCCAGCGGGTCAGCAGTGGCCCCTTGGCAACCCATCTGCTTTGTCCCATCAGCCATGGGGGCTTTCCAGGGGGATGAAGGGAGGTTCCCCTGACCCATCCCTGTTCCTGCTGCCCACCAGGGCCCTGGTTTGGGTGATGGGCAGGGGCAGCTCTGCCCAGAGCTCGGGGCTGGGCAGTGCTGGGTGGGATGGCAGTGCTGGCTGCCTGCCAGGCTGCTCTGCTCCCCAGGAGATGGTGACGTTCAAAATTTGGCTTTTCACATTGAGTATCCTCCTGAAAACAGCTCCTTCTGACCCCAAATGTTTGTCATTGATTTTGTTTCCTTTTTCCACTGCCTGCCTGAGTATTTCCCCTGGAGTGGGGCTGTCCCCAGGAGCTCAGCTTCTTTCAGCACCCAGAAATTTCAGGTTGGGAGCAGAGCTCAGGAAACAAATAACAAGTGCTGAGCATCTCCCTGTTCCCTCATTGCCCAGGGCAGAGCATGGCGATGGGGTTTGGAGGGGTGAGAAAGAAGCCTTTATGATTTTTTATTTTTATTTTATTTTTTTTAACCCATCCTACCTGCTGCAATCGGCCTGTTTTCTGCCCCTCATGGTTTCTGCCTAACAAATGGTGTTTCTTTTTTACAGCGTTATGATCCTGGACTTGTTGTGGTGATGGTAAACTTAGCAGTGGTAATTTTTTATTTTCAGACTGAATTACTCCTTTTGTCATCAGTGCACCAATATGTTAGGCTTACTTTCTCTGTTGTAGCCATCATCCTTCTGCTTGGTCTTTCATTTTCCTTTCCTTTCCTTTCTTTATGCACACTTGTCTGATCCTTGTTCATTAAAGGGTATTGCTAAGAAGGGATGTTTCTGTTTGTGTTAGAACTGCCAAAATCAGTTTCAATGTAAATTTCTAATACTGTCCAAACTTGATTTTTTATTTTTTTTTTTCCCCCCCCCAACACCATGGGCACTAGCACTTGCTACTGCAATTTCCAAATAGATTTCCAAAACAAAACAAAAACTTTGACTGCCTTAGAAGGCAAAAGTACTGATGCATTGTTTGTACACAGGGGTTTACCAGGGCAATGAGGCTGCATCAAAATCTCATTTCTGAACAACCAACCAAACCAAACCAAAACAAAAAAAGCTTAAAAAATTCATATCAATTGTTGGTCCTTGTTGCCAGCAATTCCATTTGGGTTCACCACTCACCAGTAAATCCCTGGCTGAGACGTTATGAAAGTGATATTGCACTTAGGAAGTCATTTTTATAACCTGTCTTTAATTTGGTCCTTTTGCTAAAAATTGCAGTCACTGCTTCCTTTATTATACCATTGGGCAGAAGAGAGATGTTTTCAAATGGGGAATGTTGCAGATACCCAAATAAAAGCTCAATTCAAAATACAGCTTTGGATCAGCATGACAGCTGTTCTTGGATTTGATGGATGTGTGCCTGCTGAATTTGTGGGCATCCAAACAAAACTGTAAAGTGAGTGACCCAGGGGAGGTGTGAACAGAAACCTCCAACACGAATCTGAGCAGAGGGGGTTCCCTTTGAGAGGACTCTGGGGAGTCCCAGACCTGGGACTGTCACTTCAGCAGAAGTTAGGGAAAGCTGATGCTGAAGAAGGAAATTGATGCCTCTCCAGGTTTCCTGAGGCACTTTTAAAGACTTCAGCTGTTTGTGCATGTGGATGGCAATGGGACATTTTTGGCCTGATTAAACCTGTAGATCTTTTAGCCCAAAGGTATAATATATATGTATGTGTGTATAACAAAACAGTTGTTTACACCAAACCAAGAGCAATAATAAGGGAAGTAAAATTCTGTTTTTTCACTCAAGGTTTGCACCAGAGAAGGTAAGTACTTTTTTTTCAGTGGGTTACATCACAATGACCAGTGTGAGTTGTGATGTAAAAATAATAATAAATTAAATTAAAAAAAAAAAGCTGTGGTAGTAAAGTGCTTGTCTGCCCCATTTTGCTTTGTTTGGCTGGTTATGAGTGGATTAAAATAAGTTTTAAAAAAAATATAAAAAATCTCCAGCATAGTTTGATTAGTTCAAAGTCAATTTTCTTCGCAACTGGTCCTTTTCACAGCTTACAGGGACAGGGGCAGGGGCAGAGCATCTCTGCAGGAGCTGGGCACAGGTGCCTGCCCTGTGCTGGGGGGTGTTTGGATGAAGGAGTTTGGTCTCTGTGCCATGCTCCTGAGCCAGCTTCCAGCTTCCAGCTTCCTCCCTCCTGGGAAGGGACAAAAGGTGGTGGGGGGGAGGCTTCCACATCTCTTACAGGAAAGTCCTCTTCAATTATTAATGTGGCAGAGCAGTAATACGTGTTTAATGGCTTTCTCACTCCCATCAGAAGATGGAGAGAATGTATTGCCTGCTGTGGAAGCACTGAAGAGATGATTTATTTTGCAAGTCTGGTGCCAGCCCTGCCCTAGGGCTTGTCCTGATGGAGCAGGAGCCACGGGTGCGTTTTACGTGTCCAACTCATGGTCAGAAAACCCCATTTATCACTACCTGGGGTGCATTTACCCAGTTTGGAGCTGTGAAACAGTTGGACTGTAAGCTGTGAGAATGGCTTGTGTTTGGTTCACTGTAGCTTTCTGGTCTCTGCACTCCAAGGCAAGATCTCTAACCACCCAAACCCGATGTGTACGGCAGGCTGTGGCGCTGGGCTGGCTCCTGACCACCTCTCTGTGCTCCTTTGCAGGGAGGACAGATCCCATCCCTATCGTTGTCAAGTATGATGTCATGGGCATGGGGAGGATGGAGATGGAGGTAAGCTTGCCCTGTTCCTGCCCCACACCCTGCCACTCCTTGCATGCTTCTCAGGGTTGATAGGGAAGAAATTTAGAAGTGAGAATTTGTGCATCAAAGAAAAACTCGACCCTGAAATCAACACAGTAAGAGGAGACTTCTCAAAATACACACAGGGCTTCCCCGTGGGTGCCTGAGTGTGGAGGTCTGGATGCAAGCTGAAATTCCTGAGCTTGGGGATCTCACTTCCACAAAGCTGAGGCTGCTGCTGGCCCGGGACAGACCCACTGGAGCCTCCACTTCAGAGGCCTCATGAGCTGTTTGGCATCTGGGCTACCCCGTGGCAACACGGGGAAAGCAAAGGGTGCTCTGCAGAGATTCTCCTTCAAACTTCCATCTTTTTTTAAATGAAACATTCTGGCAGTCTCAGCAGTGCAAAGTATTTATGAGACAACTTGTATCTTTTTTTTTCCCCTACAAAATCCAAAGCTGGACTACGCCGAGGATGCCACGGAGCGGAGGCGTGTGCTGGAGGTGGAGAAAGAAGACACTGAGGAGCTGAGGCAGAAATACAAGGTACTGGAATGGGGGCATTAACATCAAAATTCCTGGGAGCTGAACAGGAGATGATCTGTTCTGCTAGGCCAGAACTCTTCTCATTAGGCTGTGGTAATGGCTGCAGGAATTAAATACTCTTTTTCTTCACCATTGTTGAGATTGTTTATACATTAATGAACTGGTTATTGGCCTCCTGGAGCTGGCCTTGATGTTTGTTAAAGCTGCTGAAGAGCTACAGGAGAGCAGTGAGGCTGTCTCTGTCTGCTTTGCTCCTGCTTTGGAAAGAAGAGCCCTAGGGTAAGCAGAATATTTCCTTCCCTAGAGCCAGGGCTGCCAGGTTTGCCTCGTGAACCTGCCACAGTGTCAGCCCCAACTCTGCAGCTGCAAATGTTGTTAGATGGGCAGTTACCAACTGGAGCAGATCTTCTGTCAGTAGCAAGCAATAGGCTGGGGCTGGTGACATGCTTGCATCAATCTTGTGTTCTGGGAAAAGGGAGAACATAGCTCCAGTTTTGAGAAGTGCATGGGCTGTATCTCTTTTTGGAAGAATTCTTCAGCCAGCATTTAAAAAAAATCAATTTAAAACATGCTGTATTTTCATAGAATTTGTAAAATATGAGGATTTTTCTGTAAGACAGAAAAGTTGTATTTTTAATGATAAAAATGGGCCTTTGGTGTTGAGCATACTTGGCTGAAGGGTGAGTTCTCTGAGGAGACATGGTCTTTGCTACTTGTCTTTCATCTGCTCTTTCCCTTCCCAGCCTGTAGAGTATGTCAAGTCTTAGAAATCCTGTTTGTTCAGTTGTCCTCAGGCTTGAGAAGTCAAAAAGAGGAGCCCTAGACATCAGAATAAAGGGCCAGTTTTGCATAAATCTTAATTCTTTGAGGAATAATGGAAAAGTCCTTTAAAATTCATTAGAATTAAATGTGAGCATGGCAAATCTGTAATTCCCTGTCACTGGTTCAACAGTTCATGCTGCAGGCAGTTGATTCAGCTACAAAAATTTATAGTCTCCTTCCCTGAGGATTTTGTTTTTCTCTTAACTTCAGACGTTGACTTACTTGGTAGGTGAATTGCTGCTATATTTTTTCATTTCAAAATAAAAGCCACTGCAATTACTTTTCAAGCTAATTATTAGTTTGGAGCTGAAGGCAGATAATGATCTCTTTGGTTACACTTTAAAGTACAAATGGGCCCATGCAGCTGGTGCTGAGCAGTTCCCCTGCACCGGGGTGCAGAGGCTCCTTGAGGATGTTCCTCCTTTTTCCTAGGATCATGGAATCATTACAGCTGGATCTGTAAGATCAGCACATCCCACCATTCCCCCTAAACCATGTCCTGAAGTGCCACAGCCACACCCCCAGGGATGGGGACTCCACCACCTCCCTGGGCAGCCTGCCCAACACCTCACCACTCTTTTCAGTAAATAAATCATTTACAGGATCCAGTCTGCACCTCCCCTGGCTCAACTCGAGGCCATTTTGCTGTTTCCCCCCCTGCTGGGTGCTGTGCTGGGAGGGGAAGGTTTGGCAGCCCTGGGGCCATCCCCTGCCATGCTGCATCCTCAGGCAGCAGCTTGGGGCAGGATGCTGGTTGGTGGGAGCCTTGTGTGGCCATGCTGTGCCCCAGGGCTGCAGAGTGCAGGATGGGGAAGTCCTTGGCTTTTCCAGTTGTCTTTTCAAAACACAGCTGACCCTGCCTGCCCCTGGGAGGATGTGTTCTCCTCTGCTGTTGTTCAGCACAGAGGTTTGGTTTAGTTTGGTTTGGTTTGGTTTGGTTTGGTTTCAGGAGCTCAGTGGAGAAGTTTGCAGTCTCTTCCCAACTCAGAAGTGTTTTTTTTCTTTGCATGTTTCAGTGTTGGGCTCTGGCATGTCTGTATCAGTCTGTGACAAAGCTCTGCTTGCTCTGCAGGACTCCTTTATGTGATTGCCAGCGGTGGCCTCATCCTGATTAGCCATTCAGGCAGCTCACAGGAATTGCAGATAACTCTGCAACCAAGAAATAGTCCTTAATTCCCTTCTTTTGTATAGATTCTGCTCAGGCAAATGGCTGGCACTGCATTGTTGAGCCACAGGATGTTTCTGCACAAACCTGCCCCTGGCACAGGAAGCTTGTTGGGGCTTGCAGAGGGACTTCAATGCCATTGTCCTGGGGATCTCCCTGCTCTGCTTTCCTTTCTTGTCTTCCTGGGGTCCTGCTTCAGACTCAAACCTCTAAAGAGTTTTTTTCTTTTTTTTTTTTTTTTTTCTTTTTTTCAATTATTTTTTTAATTGATGAGCAGTGTTTTCCACTGTAACAAACCTGTTAGCAGTAGAATTTTTCAGGCTTTAACCCCCATGAGTGCTGAAATGTTACACATGAATTTTGCATTAATTCTAACATGCAGCAATATTATTCTAATGTCATGTTGATGTGGTAACCAGGAGATACCCCAGAGTGCCTTGAACAAGATCTTAATCATGATGAATCTTTTCTTTTTTTAAACTGTTTGCTAGCTCCCAGTGAATGGAACTCCCATCAGAAGTTTGTGTTGAAAACTGCAACTTGCACTCTTTGGTGCTTTCTCTCAGATGCTAGGCTGTTTTTTCTTACTGAATTTACCTTTATTCCACTTGAAGTGCAGGGGGTGAGTAGCTGTCTGGCTGTGCTGCTGTCAGTGCAGCCTGCTTTGTCATGCAGCATTTGTAGCTGTTTATTTCAGTCTGCATCAGCAGAAATGCTTTCATCTTGCTAAGGCAAACCTTCCCCATCTCTCCTGTACAGAGTGCTCTGTTTTATTAGTTCTGCTGGTGGGATTGTCACCCCTGGCTAGAGGAAGAAGCTGCTTTGCCCTGAGGTGACTGCTGCAGCACTGGGGGGGTTCCAGAGCCCCCCAGCTTGGCCTCTGCTCTGCCCTGGGGACAGCCCTGGGACCACCACGGGCTCTGGGCCAGGCACTGGGACTTCAGCCATCACAGACACTTGAGGGATTGGGATTTCCAGCCTCCCAGAGCTTTTGGCCACTGCCAGTCCCAAAGCTGCTGCTTTGTGTGTAGCAAGAGGGGAGGAAGTGAAGGGTCCCAGTTCAGACCTTTGCTGGGAGGTTTGAGTTTGCACCTGTACAAATGTTGAGTTACAGAAAGAAAATCATAAAACTGTTGTCTGCAACCTCTAAGGTGAGCTCCTCTTCCCTCTTTTCTTAACTAGCAGCTGCCTGTGGCCTGGCAGCATGCTGAGGGTCTGAGCTCTGCTCCTGGGGCTGCAGTCCCACCAGAGGGACTGAGGCTGAAGGGTTTCTGAACTGAACACCCAGGTGCAGAGCCATCATCTTCCTCCCTGCTGAACTGTGGGCCAGCAGCAGCAGATCAAGCAGCCATCTGCTAGCACTCATGCTGGAGGAAGTATCAGCATCTGAAGGTTTCAGGTTCTGTTGCAGAAGCAGTGATCTTCCATCCATGGTCTGTCTGTGTTCTGCCCCTGCCTGTGAGCAGGCAGCTGCTGGTTTGTTTCATGAGGTAGCTCAAGGCTTTGAACCTCTCTTTTTATCTCACAGTCTGTTGGGCTCTCCTCTTGCAGCCCCATAACTGCCTTCCTGCCATCAGATCCAGATTCCTTTTTTCAGGCAGTCCCTTGTGCTGCTGGTACCTGTGGTAGTGGGGGGGTTATGTGTGGGGTTATTTGGGGGATCTGAGTTGGGTGGATTGGTGTTGCAGTTATCCTTCATACCTTCTAACTTGCAAAGATGTTCAGCTTGATAAATATAATCATTGGTTTATGCTAAGGTTTTTTAACACCTGCTTTCTCTTGAAAGTCTACATTGATCATCATCCAGTTTGTTTTACAGGCAGCTTAACCAGAAGCATTTTTGTGGTTGTTAATTTTTCAGGATTATGTGGATAAAGAAAAGGCAATTGCCAAGGCTTTGGAAGACCTCAGAGCAAACTTCTACTGTGAACTCTGTGACAAGCAGTATCAGAAGCACCAAGAGTTTGACAACCACATAAACTCTTATGATCATGCTCACAAGCAGGTAACCACGTGCTGCTGGCACCCTTCACCAGTTCTGTACTCATTGCAGTGGTCTTGTTTGTGGTTAATGCTTTGAATTTCCCCAGTGTATCTGTTTTCCTGTTTTCCCCAGGAAGAGGGGGTTTCTGTCACTGGTTAAGGTTCTTACACACACTGTATATTTAAAACCCCAAAACAATGAACAAAAAAACCCAGCCCAGGGCTGGCATCAAGGGAGCCCAGGCTGGAATGATCTCTGGGCAGGAAAAGGCTGCTGTTAAACTGGGAAGAGTGGAGGTGGCTGTGGCTGGCTTGGCATCAGCTTTAACCCAGCAGCACTTCAGGGGCTGCTGGTGTGCCATGTTGTGTGTTTTAATACTGCTGTGCTCTGTCAAGGTACCTACAGCAGATGAGGGCTGGGTCAAAAGAATCAGAAAGGAGCAGTTTCCAAACTCTGTAACCCTCAGGGGAAGGTGGGTGTGGAACCTGTGTGGAACTGGCTTTGGGCCCCTGGCAGGGATGGAGTGTGCTGTCTGTGTGAGCCCTGGTAGTGCCCAGTAAATACTGGGAGCTCCTGTGTTAGCCTGGTCTGTTTGGCCATTTGAAGCTGCTTAATGAGATGTAAATGTAAAGCAGATAGCAGTGCTGTGGTCATATAGGGATGAAATTGCTCAAAGGAGATCTTTTTAAAGTTCCTAGTCTAAATTCTAATGATAAAATCACCAAAACACTGATAACTTCTGGAGGATCTGCTGTAGAGCAGAATCTTGCAGATCAGCAGTGAAGCAACAGCTTAAGAGTATGGAGCTACAGATATGATTTGGTTCCTGTCTGTGAGGTGTAGGGTGTGACAGTTGGAAGCAAATTCACTAAAGGAGTCTGAGCAGGAACCCTCCTGTGGGGCAGTTTCTGACTGAGTATTGTGATGAATTGTGGGATAGTAGAATCAGGAGCAGAGATGAATTTCCTTTGTACTGGGAAAGCAGAGTGCTCTGGTGAGCTCCTGATACCCAGCAGCACTCTGCTGCATCTTGAAAGTTTTCCATCAGCTTGGCTGAAACTTCAGTGCAATCATGTGCATGTGTTGAGGAGGTGGAAGGACCTGTTTGTGTCACATTCTTACCGTGTGCTGAGGCAGTGTCATTATGTCCACTCCTGTTTAAATCCTTTGGGTGACTAAGAGGGGGACTGAGGGAAGGCTGAGAGGTTTTCTACCATCCAGAGATGCTGTGGAAGAAGAAACAAACCTGTGAAAGGCAACCCCACCCCTCACTGGAACAAAAGGAGTCATCAGCAGGGGTGCAAGGAGAGTGACCTGAAAGTTAAATGGGAACACACAGGCTGGGGTAATCTTCTCACCAGTACAAAGAATTCAGTGAGTTTTTGGTACTGCTGATTTGTTTTTAGAGGATTTGATGTTCTGGGATCATTTGCAGGCTCTGCAGTAACTTCAGACAGGCTTTGGGAAAAATGAGCCTTCAAACCTCTCACATCATCACCCAGCATTAATTTTCAGTTACACAGGGATTTGAACAAAGCAGCAATCATGCTTTGCTTAGGGAAAAAAATTGCTTGTCCAGCTTTCTGTCATGCTGAAATGTGTGTCACCCTGTTGGGTCAGTGTCCAGTAAGTGAACTTGAAACTACTTAGAAACAAGGAAGGTGAATTTGCATCAGTAATCCCAGCTCACCTCTGTCCATTGCCACTCAGGTTTATGTCTAGCAATCTATTCTAAGTTATAAGGTAACTAAAAACCCCCAACACTCAGCTTTTCAGAACACCTTGCACACTGCTGCACTTCTTGCCCCTTTGGACAAGAGGCAGTTTCCTGCAGGCTGAGGTGTCTGGGAGGAAAAGCACAAGCAGGCCAAGCAGGAGGCTTCCTTGGAAAGATGAGACATGGGGGGATGGTAGCTAATGAGAGCAAAGCAGCTTGGTGTGTGTTACCTGCAATGTTTTGTCTTCCCAGCAGGAAGTCCTGAGGCAGCAGGGCTTTGGGTTTGCCTTTTCCTCTCCTTGTTGAACACGTTGCCCCAGGATCATTTTTGCTTTTGGATATTTTTAGTTACACATCCCCACCACCTCGGAGTGTTTGCTTATCCCTTCTGTGGCTCAGTGAGCACTAGGCTGTCCCTGTAAATAGATGTTCCATCCTCAGATCCCTTCTGCTCCCCAGTTATAAAGACACTGTCTTGTATTCCAGGAAGGAACTCAGGATTATTGCGAAACAGGGACAATAGGTAAGTGTATTGATCCCTCCTGGCTAAGTTCTGGGCCCACCAACTTGTCAACACCAAACAATTAAAGGGAAGGTTTTATTACCATGATTTCCTGACTTACCCTGGTTTCATCCAGCGTTTGGAAATGCCTGAATCCCCCCTGAGACCCAAGTTTCTATCCAAAAGGCAGAATTGCTAGATTACCTTCACTGGGAAAATAATCTTTGCTTTATTCTCACAAGCCACTGGCCTCTTGAAGTCACTGTGTTTGAAACATCTTGTTGTTGGAGGTGTGCAATGTTCTCTGGGGTTTTTTTGGTGTTGTTTTTTTTTTTTTTAAATAGGCTGATACTGGCAATGAGAAGTACAGATGTTCTGAAGAGCAGTAACCCTGTCTGCCCACCAAATGGTCAGTCCCTCCCAAGGGAAACTGGAGGACTAAAAGCTACTCGAGCCCATACAGATGGCACTGCAAGAGAAAAAATAAACTCAGTTCACTTAAAGACCCTTCAGTGAGCAATTGAGAAAAGGCTGTAACCCCAGAGATGTCAATTTCTTGTACTCTGGAAGGTTATTGATATCTTTAATGGGGCTTTTTATCTGTGAGCTCTTGAGTTCAGTAACTGGGAGGACTGGTGGCTTCTGAAGGACCCCCTGCCTCTGATGTTGTGCAGTCCTGACTGTCAAACTTGTAACAGCAATTTGCAGACAAATTCAAAAGAAGGCAAATGTAGGAAGAAAACTTGAGCTAGCAGAGAACTTGCATGGTCCTGGTGGCCTCAGTCTCTTTGTGCTGCTTTCCTGCAGCTCTGCATAGGTGGTGGTCAGATGTTTGGGAGCTCCCACAGTCCTTAAACACTCAGGACTTGCTGGGAATGTGTCCTCAGGGTATTGCTCACACTGTCTGGGGTTGGACCCAGTTTGTGTTTTCATACCAAATAAACTGAATCTGTATCCCCCACTAAAGAGCAGCTTGGAAAAATGGTTATGCTTGAGATGAGCTTCTGTGTCCCTAATGTAGCATTGACACCCACCTTTTACTCTGGCTTTTTGTGGGGTTTTGGGTTTGTTTTTTTTTTAATTCATCCAATAACAAATCTCCTAAATAGTCACCTCCTTCCTGCTTGCCTTGCCTGGTGAGGGGCTGAGCTGTTTGCTGAGTCACTGACCCTACAGAATAAAGACATTCAGCTTCTGAGATCAGTGTGAAAACCAGACATGTTCCTGTGTTCCAGGTGAACTGTGAGGATGCTAACTAGTACTGGGAATGCAGGCTTTTATGTGGCTTTCATCTGATTTTTTTCAAACTGTGTGGTGTTTTGGAGGTGCAGGTGATTAATTCTGCATAATTCCTCTTTATATAAGGACAAAGGGAATGTACTCCATAAAGAAGTTTGGGAAAGAGAGTGGAACTAAACTGGAACTGTAGAGCTGCAGTTCTCTGTGTGCCTTCCTGATCTGGGTCTTTGCTTTTGATGTCCAGGGGGAGAGTGGATCTGTTAAGGCACAACCAAAGCACCAACACAACACTGTGCTTGGGTGCCTTAAACCCTGAACTTTCAGGTTTGGGGAGAGCTGGGCTTGTGCTTTTGAAAAAATGTGAATCTTCAAGCTCAGTGTGGATGCAGGAGATTTAGGAGAGAATCCTGGTGGGACAGGGGAGGCTTTTCTACTCTAGAAATGCTTTCCCCTCCAAAACCCTTGGCTTTTTTCTTAACCTGGTTGTAACTGTTCAGCTGCTGGTTTGCTGCTGGCAAATACATGTGGGGGGGAGCACAGGGGGAGAGTTCAGTGGTTCTTGAGGGTTCCCAGCCTGGAGGGTGTGATGGTGAGTGCTGGTGGTTCTCTGGGCTGCATTACCATCTGTTTTCCCAGGCTGAAGATGAGGTGTCAGGGGAGGAATCAAGATGAAATAAAAACTGCAGTTGTGTGCCACTTCCCCTCTGCTCTCTGCACTTTGTTGATGAGTGTGCAAAGAATGTTGATTGCCAAAAATCAGCAGAGTTTGTGTTCTGTAAAGTCGTGGAGGTGCTGTGGTTCCAGCTCCTGGCTGGCTCGTGGTGTGCTTCACTCCCAGAAGCTTTTGTGGCAAAGAACCAAGTGAATGTCAAAAGTTCAGAAAGCCAGAAATCACTGGCTTGTCATGAAAAGTACATCCTTATTATTACCATTTTATTTAAGAGGGATTGGCAGGGAGACATGAGAACAAAAGGAGGGGAGGAGCAGACTCTGGAGGGGGTTGTGCTGCCTCCCATTTCCAGCCCAGGCAGGGGTCTGGCTGTGCATGGACCCAGTCTGTCCCTCCCTCCTGGATGCAGGGACTGGCATGAGCCAGGGACTGGCAAAGCAGTGCAGCAGGATGCTGGGGTTATTGGGAAAATAACAGAATCTCTTTCTACCCTGCAATTTTAAGCAAAGAGCAGCTCGTGGATGGGCCTCATTTCAGTGCAATTTGATGGCTTTGTTGACTTAAATGGAGAAAATCCCTTGAGTGCTGGGCCTGAGCTGCACAGCAGTGCCCTGCAGCCTGGTGCTGGGGCTTGTACCCCTCTCACCTCCCAAATCCCATCTGCTGGTGCCACAGCCTGTGCTGCATTTCCTGTTCCAGCAGTTCCTGCATCCTGATCACTCCCTTCTTAGTTAACCACCTTCCCATGCCTGTGATGGGGCATCTCCAGGGCCTTTAAATGCTGCAGGAGTGCAGCTCATTGAAGCCCATTTGGGGAGAGCTGTCAGGTAATGGCATTGTTCTCCAGTTTGGCCCCTCCTGAGCTGTGCAGTGATGGGGAGATAATCCATCACTGCAGCTCTCTCTGTGCTGCAGTAGTGATTTTTCTCTAAACCTGTCCTTCAGGAGCTCCATGTGCACTCCCATTGAAATTTAGAGACTTCTGAGGAATTTTTGTACAAAACAAGGCTGAAAACCTGAAATACTATTCTTTAAATACTATCTTTGTTCCCCAGCTGAGGGGATGGCAGCTGTTAATAAAACACAATCCCCAGCTGAAGGGAGGCTTGAGGGAGTGAAGTACTGCTTCTGGCCTGCAAAAATTTGGGCAAACTTTACTCGAGTGCCAGTGGTTTCTCTGTCTGTATTTTCTGGTCACTGGGCTTACTGGTGTGGCCTTTTTTGTTGCCAAAGTAGTAAACCAGCAGAGTAATACTGTTTGGATTTGTGGTCACCATCATCCTGCAATCTGTAAGTGCATCTCAGCTTAGAAAAGTGTTCTGCTTCCTCCAAGGAAAAAAGGCTTTTAGTTTTTAAAGCCTGTAGCAGGGTGCAGCTGGATGTTTGATGTAACACAGAGTGGTGTTCCTGAAGCTCTGGTCATAGTGGGAGTCACAGGAAGGCTCCAAAAGGCTGATTGCAGCCCAAGAAGAGGGTTCCCAGGGCTCCTTTTCCTTGGTTGGTGGGGAGAAGCTCCCCAAGGATGATCAGAGTGGTACATGAAATTCTTGTTTAAATGTCTCTGTTGGGAGGGAAGGGGCAGCCTCTGTGAACACCCACACATATGGTGCAGCCCAAAAAGTAATTTAGAGATTTTGGGGGATTAGAATAATGAAGAGTTGCCTAAGGATTAGGTGGAAATTTCTTTAGTGTAAGCCTAGCTTAAATATCAATTTAGTTCAAATAGCTTTCTGGGAAGGCTGAGACCTGGAGTACATGGAAAAGCATTTTGCTGCTTCCAGACACTCTGCTGCTGCTGTGAAGTTGCAGTTCAGTGGTTATCAGCTGTCCTGGCACAGATAAACACGGGGTTCAGTTACAGGCCTGGCACAGTCAGTGAAGTTGCTCTGACAGGATGTTTTGGAGGGTCTTGGCCATTTTCAAAGTTCAGAGCTAATCAGCTGCCTGTGAAGAGGCCTGCAGTGGCTGTTTCTGTGGAGATTTGTTTTTAGAGATGAGCACTCAGGTCATCTGTGCTTCCCCCTCCCCTGCTCTGCTGGGGGGTAACGTGGTCCTGACAGGTTTCTTGGAACTGGGCTCCTTGCAAACTCAGAAATAATTTTTGATGATAGCTGTGTTTTAGGTCAGAGATGCTGAGCTGTGCCATGGTTTGTGTTTTACATTCCCAAGGAGATGTGGCATGGGGCAGTTTTTCTATCCTAAACTCACCCAGCAGGACCCCTTTTCCCTCTGCTGCCTGTGTGACAGGAGCTCAGCCCTGAGATCCCTCAGTTCTTTATGAACTCAGCTTTGTGAAACCAGACCAACTTCTCCCCAGTTTGGGAAGGAACAAATTCTCAGTGGTCTTGAAACTGTGATGAGTGGTAATCAACTTCAGAGCCCCAGGCAGCAGTGTGGTGACTCACAGGATCCTCCTGCTTGGAGAAAACCTTTAGGATGATGGAGTCCAACCCTTCCCCACCCCTGCCCCATGTCCCTCAGCACCACATCTCCAGGCTCTGAAACCCCTCCAGGGATGATGGGGACTCCAGCCCTGCCCTGGGCAGCCTGGGCCAGGCCCTGACAACCCTTTCCAGGCATTGAGAAATTGTTCCCCAGCTCCAACCTCAACCTCCCCTGGCACAACTTGAGGCCCTTCCTCTTGTCCCATCCCTTGTTCCTGGGGAGCAGAGCCCGACCCCCCCTGGCTCCAACCTCCTCTCAGGGGGTTGCAGAGAGCCAGAAGGTCTCCCCTCAGCCTCCTCTGCTCCAGGATCAACACCCCCAGGGCCCTCAGCTGCTCCTGGGCAGACTTCTGCTCCAGACCCTTCCCCAGCTCTGTTTCCCTTCTCTGGACACACTCCAGCCCCTCAGGGTCCCTTTTCTGACCCAAAACTGACCCCAGGATTGGGGTTTTACACGTGGAGCTGTAGTTTATGGGTATTGCTCATTTAGGAGTTGGACTCAGTTCTCTCCAGAGGTCCCTTCCAGCCCCTGACGTGCAGGGATTCTGTGATCTGCTTCATCCCTTCTCGTGTGTAAGTGGTGAGAGTGGGAGGTCTGGGGAGCAGAGACCCACAGTCAGCAGTGAAGGAACTGGGCATTTAATTCTGTTCCCATTCAAGCTGTGGTGGAAGGCAGGGTTGCACTGTGGGCAGCTGCAGAGCTACCAGGAGCCTCTGAGCCTGGTTTATTCCTTGGGGAGATGTTCCAGGCCATGGCTGGGGGGAGGTGTGTGCTGCAGGGCACCCATGGCACCTTCCTCTGGAAAGGAGAAGGTCACAGTTCATTTCTGTCGTAAATAGCTGGCTCATATTTTGTTTCCAAATGGATGAGTGATCTGGAGACTTGGCATCAAACCCCAGTTAAATAGTTTTGTCAGCTGTTGGTGACTTTAACTTCCTGCAGCATTTTAGAGATGGCTTTTTAAATCAGCATGAACAAGCTGATACCATTGCTTAGTCCATTTTTATCCCCATCCCCTTTCCTCTTGGAAAAAAAATTTACTCTTCAACATTTAACATACACCACAAAATCCTTGAGCCCTTTACTTGTCCTGGTGAAAGTAGCTCTGTTGTTCCAGTGGGATCATTGCTGTGTCTGTGTTTGTGTCTGTGCCTCCCCCCTCCTGCTCCAGGTCCCTCAGCTCCATCCCGTAGTGTCACTGCCCAGCTCCTCCCTCCAGTAGCTGCCAGGCACACCCACAGCCTCCCCAGTAATGCTTGCTTTTTATTCAGGTTTTTTTTTCTCTCTCTTCCACTCTTGTTATATTTTTACTTTCTTTTTTTTTCTCTGTGATGTGACGGTTTCAGCTGATGTATTGAAAGCAAACCCTTCTAATTTTGGAGTCCAGATCACAAGAGTGAGTTTCTTTCTACTAGTGTCTTATAGCTGTACCTCCTGTGTGTCCTCCCCTCTGATTCTGGTCATGCTCAACCACATTTAGTAAATACGATTAGGTAAGAGAATCCTCTGTCTTGTCAAATCTTCCTCTCTTTCACAAAGCAATGTTCTCTTTACATTGGGCCAACTTAATTCCTCTAATCTGAACTCTGGGTTAGTTTTCAGATCCACTGTTTCTGTGTGTACCAGGCTGACCCCACTCCATTAAAGAGGCAGAGTCAGCCAGCCAGAAGGTGTATTCAGAATTCAGCAGTTATTTGTACATCTGATACGAGAATTTTTCTCAGGTTACTCCTGCTCTGAGTACTTCTAGTCTTTCAGGCCTTTTGTGAAAAGCCTGAAAAAAGATGGAACTTTTTGAAAAGCTGGTACGTGAGCTTTCTGGAATTGGGCCTTTTGAATGAAAAGGTTTCAAATTGTGCACCCAAAGAAAAAGGAAAAAAAAATCCCTTAGGACAGTAGAGATCTTTCTTTGCTTTCTGTTGCTTCAACTTCTGTGTAGCACCCTGTAAAAATGCCTTGTGAATTTTCACATCTATTCAAAGGAAAAACAGCAGCCTCTTTCCTAATGCTTTGAGACAAGGACTTCCAAACTTTTCTGAAGTCTCAGATGTTGGATCTCTGGTAGAATTTGGTACCTCCCTTTCCTCAGTGACATTATGATCTTTGAAGTGATTTGGGTCTGGGTTTGCTTCCTCACACACCAACATTTCTGGGGTAGTTTCTGCCCTCTCAAGTACTGAACTCCAAAAGACCCCACTGCATTCTAGAGCATTTTGTTTCCTGAGGGGCCATCTCAGAACTACTGTCAGGAAAGCAAGTAACTGTTTGTGGTGTATGTTTTATTCATTTGCTTACTGGAATCATTTGCATGGGATTTTTGGCACCTTCTCCAATGTAATTTGTACATTGCTTTTGTAACATGTATTACCTGGATAACTCTTGCACCAGCTAATCCCTTTCTGTTCTCTGGCCCATGCTGTTAAGATTTCTGTCATGCACTGTTTGTCATGCACATTGCACACCCTGTAAGAGCAGCAAAGTCCTTTTTTTACCACACACCACCCCGACCCTTTTCCTTCCAGAATTTGCTTGTTGCTTTGAAATCAGCTTTATTGTACATGCTACAGCAAACCAGTCCTATCGATTGGAAATGCATATGCAGACCTGGTCATAGCCCAGAAGTGATCAACAGTTGTCTTCTTGTTCAGCTGCTGGGAGGATGGCAATGTGCTCCATTTGGTCTGTTGAGCTAAGGTGCTCTTGCTCCATCCCAGCTCAATAAATGTTACCGGGGAGGGGGCTTCACAGTGTAATTTCCAGTGCTGTAGCAAAGAGGATCTTTTGGACATTCTTAACCACTTTGATCTGACCTGTTCCTGCTTTCTTTTGCCTCAGAGGTTGAAGGATCTCAAGCAGAGGGAGTTCGCTCGCAACGTCTCCTCCAGGTCACGTAAAGATGAAAGGAAGCAGGAGAAAGCCCTCCGGAGGCTGCACGAGCTGGCTGAGCAGAGGAGACAGCCCGAGTGGTGAGCAGGGGGACCCCCCAGCACCCTGAAATGGCCGTGCCAGAGTCCCCCTGGCACTGCTCCCCATTGGGGTGGAATCGTTTGGGTGGGAGACTTTTTAAAGATGATCCAGTCCAACCCTTCCCCACCCCTGCCCCATGTCCCTCAGCACCACATCTCCAGGCTCTGAAACCCCTCCAGGGATGATGGGGACTCCAGCCCTGCCCTGGGCAGCCTGGGCCAGGCCCTGACAACCCTCTTGGTGAAGAAATTCTGCTGCACTGGAGTTACAGTTCCCATAATCCTGTGTAAGCTTTGAGGGCAAAACTTCATCCTCATGTTCTTGTTTTTGTAGGAGTGAACTCACTGAAATGGTAATCCAGAGTCATCCCCACATCGATTTATCCAGCAGGATGTTTTCTTCCATTATATTGTTATATCAAAAGTCAAATGGCCTTGTAGTGCTGTTTTAATGAGGAGTTCTGGGGCCAAGACTGAACTGGGCAAAAGGCTGGTTTAGCTGGGGCATGAACCCAGCTGCAGAGGTACACAAATGCAGTCAGCTGTTTTTCTCTCTTCTGACTTGTTCCTACAGTGCTCCTGGCAGCGGCCCCATGTTCAGAACCACCACGGTGGCTGTGGATGAGGAAGGTGGGGAGGATGAGGATTCTGCAGCCAACAGCAGTTCTTTCATCCAGACAACTTCTGGCCAGGCTCCAGAGGTGACTGTAGACAGAGGTTTCCTGAGCACTGGACAAGTTGGTGGCACTGGAACACAAACCCAAGCGCCCCTCCAGCCGGCGCAGGGAGTCAGCTTTGGCATTAAGGGCACTCTGGGAGCTCCTCTGCAGAAGATTGGGGTCTCCTTCTCCTTTGCCAAGAAGACTCCAGTGAAGCTGGAGACCATCGCTTCCGTTTTCAAGGACCACGTGGAAGAATCGAGTTCTGCAGATGGAGGAAAAGCTGATGAGAGAGGGTCTGCAGATGCAGGGAGCCTGCAGAAATCTGGCGAGGGTGAGAGCACAAATAACTCGGATGGCAAGGCAGAGGAAGATGACCAGCATGACAAGGACAGCGGGTCTCTAGCCACCACGTTATCTAAACTCAAAAAAATGAGACGAGAAGATGGACCAATGGCTGTTGAACCAGAATACTACCACTACATCCCCCCAGCCCACTGTAAAGTGAAGCCTAATTTCCAGTTCCTACTTTTCATGAAGTCTACCGAGCAAATGGAAGCTGAAAATGTGAACAAAAAAACCGCACATGAAGTGAAAAAGGGGAGTTCTCCAAAACCCAAACCCGGCAAGCACAGCGAGAAGGCTGCAGAGAGCACGGGGCAGCAGAAGGAGCAGAGTGCTACTGAAACTGCAGCTCAGCAGAGCAAACCAGAACTCAGAGAAGTCCCAGAAAATGTGAGTGTGCAGGAGAGCAAAACTCCTCCAGAGAGCAATCTCCCTGAGCCAGACCCCCCTGAGGAAGGCACTCAGCCTCTCCCAAGCTGTAAAGGTGTCACCGAAGGACCAAAGCATCCAACAGGACCTTTTTTCCCCGTTTTGAGTAAAGATGAGAGCACGACTCTCCAGTGGCCTTCAGAGCTGCTCATATTTACCAAAGCAGAACCATCTGTCTCCTACAGCTGTAACCCCCTGTATTTTGATTTCAAGCTCTCTCGCAACAAAGATGCTAAAGGTAAAGAGAAATCAAAGGAGCCAGGGGGTCTTTGTAAAGAAAACATTCAGAGCTCAGAATCTGGGGAACTAAACAAAGCCAAGGAGGCAGAAAGCACAGCTAACAGTTCTGCTCTAAAAATGGAGAACAAATCCCTGTCTGCCTGTGGCTCCCAGAACAAGCAGGAGTCTGGCTTGGCCGGTGTCAGTAAGGGAGAGGGGGAGGACGGTGGTAAAAGTGTAACTGGGAAGAGTAAATCTGGCAGATCCCATAAACACAAAAAGAAAAAGAAGCACAAAAAGTCCAGCAGACACAAACGGAAACACAAGGGGGAAGCTGAGGAGAAGAGCCGGAAAACCGACCTGGGGGAAGAGAAACCCAAGAAGCGGAAAAGACGAAGGCACAAAAAGGGCAAATCCTCCCTTTCGACTGAATCGGAACGGGCACTGAAAACTGAAGTGTCTGAAGACTGCAGCCATCTCCAGAGGAAGAAGTGGTGCTCTCAGGAGTCCCAGAGGAAGTCCCTGTCTGCCGAAGAGGGGAGCAGCGCTAAAAAGGAGGAGGGTGGTAACTCCTGCCAAGAGCACGGGGGCAAAAAGCACAAGGTGGAGCTGCAGCAGTTACCTGGTGTGAGGAGGAGGCGTTTGGGCCCTTCCCTGGGCAGGGCCAGCCGCAGGAGCCGGCAGAGCAGCGGGGAGGAGGACAGCGAGGAGGGCTCCTCTGGGAAGCACTGCCGGCAGAAATCCCCCTCGCGGGACAGCGACGACTACGACTCGGGCAGCGAGCGCTCCCGCAGCCGCTCCCGCTCGGGCCGCAGGCACTCCTCCCGCAGGTCCTATTCCACCAGCTCCGAGGCCTCCTCCAGCCACAGCCGGTACAGCCGGCGGAGGAGCTACTCGGACGACAGCTACAGCGACTACAGCGACCGCTCCAGGTGCCACTCCAAGCGATCCCAGGACTCTGAGGACGACTCCGACTACAACAGCTCCAATCACAGGTCGAAGCGGCGCAAGTACTCCTCCTCCGAGGATGACTACAGCTCCAGCAGGAGCAGGTCGAGGAGTCGCAGCAGGAGCCGGAGCCACCCTCGGGACAGGTCGAGGTCGAGGAGCCGGGGCAGGACACGCAGCAGCAGCTGCAGCCGCAGCCGCAGCAAGCGGAGGAGCCGGAGCGGGACGGGGCGCAGCTGGAAGCGGAGCAGGAGCTACAGCCGGGATCGCAGCCGCAGCACCAGGAGCCTCTCCCAGAGATCTCTCTCACGGAAGGGTTCTCGAGGTCACGAGAGCCCCGAAGAGAGGAGATCCGGGAGAAGAGACTTCATCAGGTCCAAAATCTATCGCTCGCAGTCTCCTCACTATTTCCGGACAGGCCGGGGTGAGGGAGCGGTGCTGAAGAAGGAGGAGGGCAAAGGAGAGGATCTGAAGGGGTCGGGCTCTTTCTCCCAGAACAGCAGCAGCTCTGGCACAGGGAGGGTCTCGGAAGGGGACTGCAGTCCAGAGGAGCGGAACTCCGTCACGGCAAAGCTGCTCCTGGAGAAGGTTCAGTCCAGGAAGGTTGAGAAGAAGCCCTGTGTCACTGAGGAGGTGCTGGCAGGGCCCAACAAGGTGGGTATAAAGCTCAAAGATCCTCCCCAGGGCTACTTTGGGCCAAAACTTCCTCCTTCCTTAGGCAATAAACCGGTTCTCCCTTTAATTGGGAAGCTGCCAACTGTGCGGAGACCGAATTCCAGAAGATATGAGGAGTCTGGCTTGGAGAGGGGCGAGGAGCAAGAGCTGTCGGATTCTGAGGATGCTTCCCAAGGCATGGAAGAGGCTCAGATGGCCGGCCAGGCCCTGCTGGAGGAAGTGGCGATGGTGATGCAGGACAAACCTCTGGATGAGCAGAAACGGGATGATGCTGCTGTGGAAATGCCATCCATCCCCCTGGAAGCGCCGGCGCTCCCCGAGTGCTTTGGTTCTGGAGAGCTGGTCATGCCTCACGGCTTCCTCCCTGATCCCAGCGATGGTGATGGACTAGAACCCATGGAGCGGGGCAGCCAGCCCGTCCCCGTGGAAACCAGCATGATGCCCTTAGTCCCAGATGTTGAGCACTTTCCTGGCTACGTGCCTCAGGGCGGCGAGCGGAGCATTGAAGGGGATCAGGAAGGAGGAGAGGACTCTTCCCTGGCCCCGCTGGAGAGCCAGCCCATCACCTTTACACCCGAAGAAATGGAGAAGTACAGTAAGCTGCAGCAGGCTGCTCAGCAGCACATCCAGCAGCAGCTCCTGGCCAAGCAGGTGAAGGCGTTCCCCGCCTCGGCCGCGCTGGCGCCGGCAGCCCCCGCCCTGCAGCCCATCCACATCCAGCAGCCGGCAGCGGCCTCGGCCACCTCCATCACCACGGTGCAGCACGCCATCCTGCAGCACCACGCCGCCGCCGCCGCTGCCGCCATCGGCATCCACCCCCACCCGCACCCCCAGCCCT
>JAAWXA010000063.1:1308021-1348914 GCA_038090715.1 Florisuga fusca | reverse complement strand
GGTAACCAAAAACCAAAGCACACCCACACCAAAAAAAAACCACTGCAAAAACAGAAAACACTTTTACTGAATTGACATTAAACACCCGGCTGACCTGGCCCGCAACCATCTCGCCTCCTCCAACTGCTCCTCTACACGTGGCTCTGTACCTCCAAGGCAGCGTGCGGCACCTGCGAAAGTCAAAGCAAAAGCCACGTGCTGAGATACTGCCCCAATCAACAGGCAGACCACACCAGCCTGTGCTCAGAAAACTTCAGAATCCCTTTGACAACAACTCCTAACCTCAGCACTTCAATTCACTCCCTCAACTTATCTTTCTGAGGGATGGTGGTTTTCGGATTTATGTCCAGCAAAACACCACGCGTGTGGTGACGGGCATGGTCCTCTTCATCACCTGCAATCAGAAGAAAAGGAAAATCAGAAACAGTATCACCAACAAGGTGCACTTCAGCCATCAACAACCACTTGTACTACACCCACCACCTCAAAAAAGCCACACATTGTTCCACTCACCTCCTCGATCCAGAGTTGAATGCTGTGGCCACCACTGCTTTGGGCACCTAAAAGACCCAGAGAATGAGTTACTGTTCTGCTGATCAGTAGTCACCAGATCCACAAACCCACTCTCCACCACCCCAGCTCACCTTCAACGCTCATCCGGGTCCAAACAGAATTGACATGCCTGACCCAGCCCACAGCCATCTCACCTTCTCCAACTGCTCCTCAAGACATGGCTTTGTCGCTCCGGCACCGCGAGTGAGTGACACCTGCAAAAGTCAAAGCAAAAGGCACACGCTGAGACATTGCCCCCACAATGGGCAGCCCACTCTGACGTCCACCTCCTGCTCCTTTACCTCGGCCTCTCACCCATCTGCCCGCCGCCTCTTTGGGGTTCCAAAATGAGGTTAGGAGAGCAGCTGATAAAAAACACAAACAACAAGGGATGCTCATGAGCAACCAATAATACAACACCGGAGAAGTAACTGATCCTCCAGCTCACCAGCCTTTGCTCACCTTGCCACAGCCACCTCCCGTGCCCGTATCCTGCTTCGCTCGCCGCTTCCGCCTTCAAAATGACAACAAACCATAATGCGGTCAGGTAGCCAAGGGAGGCACCTTCCCACTGCCTCCACACCCTGACCAACCTTTGCATGGCGGCCTCCTCTTCTCCTCCATCCTTTTCTCGCTAGTCATGGACACGGGGGATCTGAAAAACAGGATTACGCAAGTTACCGGAACGCTGCTCAGCACCAACTGGGTCGGTTCATGGCGCTTCCCACAGCCCCTGATCCTACACAGCAGGCAGGGCAGCTCCGAGACGAACACTCACTCCCACGCACCAACCCGAGACACAGCCATGTGAGTCACAGGACATGACCTCAAGATAAAACTCGCAGCAAGAAGAGGGGCTCTGCAATCCAAGACTTTTGGGCAATATGACCTACAGCGATGCGTCTGCAAAGCAAGGGAATGAAGTGTCGGATGCCCGAGAAGCCGCCTTCAAGACCTGAGGATGCAAGGATGCGGGGACCGAGTCCAGATGCTGATGCACTTGGCAATGAGGTTTCAGAAGATGACCATCAAGGAACTTCCAAGTCAAGCGAGCGATTTGCAATTTAGAATTGCCGTGCGGAATAACACGCTGCTGATCAGCACCGTGCTGAACAGGAAAGGCTTTCCAGGCATGATGCCAAATACGCAGGACTTGCTCTGTGAGGACACAGAGGACCATCAAGGCCTGAGGAAGCTCTGAGACAACAAAGACGGACGACACAAAACACACAACCCCAAACACCAAGGATGGAGCTGCCCTGCCCATGCTGGAATCATACTGGAAAGTAACAACCTGCAGCCCTTCACCCACCCAAAGGGGGCTGCTCCCTGACAGCTCTCTCCCCCACACTAACTTCAAAACACCACCTGCAATTCCCAACCTCAGCTCCTCTGCTCAGACCCTCCCCACCCAGCCCTGGGCCCTCAACTTATCTTTAACAGGGATGTTCCTGCAGCCACAAGTTTCTTGTTCTCCCACGCTTTCCAGAGTTGGACGCTGTAGGTGTCATCAGTCAGGGCACCTAAAAGGTACAAAACTATTGTTGTGCTTGAGAGAAGACACTAGGTCCACGAGCCCTGCACTACCACCTCACCTCCAATGCCCATTGAATTCCTGGAACTCACTAGCATCATGCCAGGAAGGGACAGGCTCCCATCAACCACAAAACAGGGACCTCTTCTGGACAGCCCGCTCCCCTACAGTAACTTTAAAACCCGACCCTGCAGTTCCTAACCTTGACCCCTCTACACAGACCCTCCCCGGCTGTCATCTCTGTCACTTACCTTTCAAACGGCTGGGGTTCTGAAGCACCGGCCAGAAAAGTAACCCACATCGGCTGGTGGGAATCTTCCCAAAAACACCAAGTTCCTCCTCATCATCTGCAATAACAAAATGGCAGTACCACCAAAAACAGGACATCAGATAAAAACCAACCTCTTCCACAAGCTCCTCATAACCCCCATCTTGCCCTGCTCACCTTCTCCTTCCACACACATCATGGCCACCATCGCTTCTGGCACCTGAAATACAGGAGACACAAAACTACTGTTCTGCTTGCAAGATCAAGACTCCTCATTACCATCCCGTCTCACCTCCATCACTCTTCCGGCTCCAAAGGTGGCACACAAAGCGCCTGCAAAAACAAAGGGAAACACTTAACCAAGTCAAAATAAAATCTCGGGATGAGCCAGCCCTCAACCATCTCACCTTCTCCTACCGCTCCTGAATGCGTGGCTTTGTGTGCCACCTGCAAAAGCCAAGGAAAACACGTGCCAAGACACTGCCTCAAACAACAGGCAGCCGTAGTTAGGAAGAACACGTCAGAAGTCAACCTTTGAGTTGACTTTTTGAGAATGCTACAACGCACAAGACTGTGCCATGTCGTGAATCTGTTACGCAAGATGACGCATCCCTGAATACGTTGATAAGGTGTTTCAGAGCCTAGGGATGGTGCCCAAGGTACAAGGCTTGCTCTGAGGGCACAATGAGGACATCAAGGCCGTAGAAAGCTCTCAGACAGCAAAGACAAACAGCAGAAACTACACACTGCCACACACAAAGGCTGGAGCTGCCCTGCCTGTGTTTGCATCGTGTTGGAATCTAACCTGGTCCCTTCACCTGACCAAAGAGGGCTGGCTCCTGGACAGCCCTCTCCCCTACACTAACTTCCAAACTCCTCCCTGCAATTCTCAACTTTCCCCCTCCGTGCCCAGCCCTTCACCACACCTGGTTCCCCTTACTCTTCAGAGGGCTGGGCATCTGAAGCCGTGGTCAACAAAGCAAGCCACACCAGTGGGCTACGATGTTCCTGTAGCCACAGGGTTTCTCTTCATCATGTGCCACCAAAAAATTCCAACCAATAGTACCACCAGAAAGTCCCATAACAGCACACACTAACCTCTTTCAGAACACTGAACTCCTCCAAAGAGCCCCGAGGTGATCCACTTACCCTCTCATTCCAGAGTTGAACACTGCAGGTGTTACCACTTGGGGAACCAAAAAATGCCAAGAGAGAGCAAACAACAACTGCACCAGCCAAAAGCCCCCAACCCTGCTCCTCTTACCTGGTAGAGTTCCAAGCACAACACAACCCCCAAGCAGACTAAGACCTGAGTAGAGGTGGAGGCTTATATACCCTGGGCCCTGCCCCACTGCCCTTCCCACAGCTCTTTAGGAAAGCCCCCTCATCAAGCTGACTGGCCACACCTGGGCTAACCCAGCCCCAGCTGGAGCCCATCAGAGAATATCATCCTCTACTCTGGCCACAGCTGGGAGCTCTGTCCCCAGGGGCACACATGCTGAGATACTGCCCCAATCAACAGGCAGCCCACACCAGCCTGTGATCAGAAAACTTCAGAATCCCTTTGACAACAACTCACAACCTCAGCACTTCAATTCACTCCCTCAACTTATCTTTCTGAGGGCTGGTGGTTTTTGGATTTATGTCCAGCAAAACACCACGCTGTCTGACGGGCATGGTCCTCTTCATCACCTGCAATCAGAAGAAAAGGAAAATCAGAAACAGTGTCACCAACAAGGTGCACTTCAGCCATCAACAACCACTTGTACTACACCCACCACCTCAAAAAAGCCACACATTGTTCCACTCACCTCCTCGATCCAGAGTTGAATGCTGTGGCCACCACTGCTTTGGGCACCTAAAAGACCCAGAGAATGAGTTACTGTTCTGCTGATCAGTAGTCACCAGATCCACAAACCCACTCTCCACCACCCCAGCTCACCTTCAACGCTCATCCGGGTCCAAAAGTGGCATGCACAGCGCCAGAAAAATAAGGGAAACATTCAGAGTTGACATGCCTGACCCAGGCCACAGCCATCTCACCTTCTCCAACTGCTCCTCAAGACATGGCTTTGTCACTCCGGCACTGTGTGTCACACCTGCAAAAGTCAAAGCAAAAGGCACACGCTGAGATACTGCCCTCAACAACAGGCAGCCCACTGTGATATCCACCTCCTGCTCCCTTACCTCGGCCTCTCACCAGAATGCTGCTCAGCATGAAGTCGGTCAGTTTATGGCACTTCCCATGGCCCCTGATCCTACACAGCAGGCAGGGCAGCTCCAAGCCAAACACTCACATGCACAGACTGACATGCCATGTGAGTCACAAGACTTGACCTCAAAATAAAACTCACAGCAAGAAGAGAGACTGTGGAATCCAAGACTTATGGGCAATATGACCTATAGCAACGCATCTGCAAAGCGAGGGAATGAAGTGTCTGGTGCCAAAGAAACCGCCTTCAAGACCTGAGGACGCAAGGATGTGGGGACCGAGTCCTGCTCAGGGAAACTGGATTGACAGCGATGAGATGACATCACAATTGAGAATGACCATCAAGGAAATTCCAAGTCAAGAGACCACTCTGCAATTTAGATTTGTCATGCGGAAGATGCTGCTGATTAGCACTGTCCTAATCAGGAAAGGCTTGCCAGGGATGATGCCCAAGATGCGGGACTTGTTCTCTGGTGACACACAGAGGACCATCAAGGACTGAAGAAGCTCGAAGACAAAGACAGACAACACAAAATACACAAACCCACACACCGAGACTGGAGCTGCCCTGCCCACACTAGCATCGTGCTGGAAACTAACTTGCTCTGTTTAGCCACACAAAGAGGGCTGCTCATAGACCACCCTCTCCCAGATACCATTTTCAAAACCCCTCCTGCAACTCCCAGCCTCAGCCCCCCTACAACCAAGTTCCTGTACTTAGCTTTCAGAGGGCTGTGGGTCTGAATTTATGTCCATCAACAAAACCACGCTGGCTGACTAGCATGTTCTGCAGTCCCAAGGTTCCTCTTCACCAGCTGCATTTAAAAAAAAATCAAAAACAAAAAAAGGGTCCACTGTCCACTTCAGCCAATGCCAGCTGCTTCCACCATACCCACATCCTCACTGGAGCCTTATGGTGTATTGCTTATCCCTCCATTTGTATCTGGGAGAAACATGATACTCAGCAAGGAATTGGGAAAAGCAAGAAGGCTTTCTGCATCCTTTAAGACAGACCATGACAATATCTTGACCTGTAAATAGAATTGCTGTTGTACAGGAAAACTTGTAAAACCATAAGATGCCATTTCTAGAAGAACTCAGAAATCACAAAAAGTTGGGATGCATAAAGAATAAAAGAACCAAAGAAACCACAACTGTGCTGGTAAACCCTGTGGCCATCTCCAAAGACTCTAAATAAAGCTACCTAAAGGAAAAGGAAAGAAGAAAAAACTTCTAAAGTTCTTACCTTAAAGAGTCTTCTCAAACAGCTGAGACAGCTCAATAACTCCCCCCAGCTACAAGAGTAGGAGAGCTCTAACCTCAGAGAAGCCCAGGAGCTGACTGAAGCCCCTAGCCAAAGGCTGTGGCTTATATACCGCAGGCACCGCCCACAGCCTTTCCCACAGTTCCATGGGAAAGGGGAGGTGGCAATTGCCACAAGGTATAAAAAGAGCCAGAGGAGAAGCAGTAAGCTTTCTCCTTTGTCTCCAGTTTGCATGACATTGGGAACCAAATGATAGTTGGCATCAGAAGAGGTCCTTATGGAGCAAAGAAGGTGTAAAATGTGCAACAGAGCCAGAAGGTGGCTGTGGGATGTGAGGTTGGTCTCCAGAGGTGTGATGGAGGGAGAAGAGTGCTGCAGGAGAGGTAAAAGGTGGCTCTGGGACACGAGGAAAAACTGGATGTGTTTGGTTGATGTACAAATGTCCTTGAGGGCTGAGTGAGAACAGGCAAGATCACAACAAATAAGGTAAGAGTTCTGGGGTGAAAAGAGAGACTGAAGAAGGATTCTGTCTCAGTAAGAGATTGAAAAAGAACACCACAGACATCGAAGGGTGTGGGGCGGCGTGAGGATGGTCTCGTACGGAGCAGTGCCCTGAATGAGAGGGCTCTGATAGGCAACAATGTTGAAGAAGAGTCCGGGAAGACCCTCTGGCAGAGTAGTGAGGTGGAGACTGGACGCCCCTCTCTTTCTGAATGCTTCCTCAGAGAGGACCCTGGGTGCGGCTGGATGTGGTCTTTGCACCCGGCAGTAAAGTAGAGGTCATACTCTCCCTCTGACCTAGAGTTGGTGTATTTTATCTCTGCCTTTTAATACCTCGCTACCTGTCCGCAAGATGTGCACCCGACCCATTGTATAAAGGGTTCGTTTACAATGTGACTTACTCCAGGGTGATTGGTCTCTTGGCTCTTCCGCATGTACCCTTGATTTCAGTGGTTGTTCCATCTGCACCTGAAGTTCTGATGGTTTGCTGCCATCTCCAAATAGATAGCTCCTGGTCTCCATATGGAACTCTAGTTCCTGAAATTCATCTTTCATTTTGCCGTCTCCATGGCCTGTGGACTTATCTGGCTCTCATGAGGGGAGGGGCTTGCTGCGCTGCTTTTCAACTCTGTCAAGTCTGTCCTTAGTGTTTCATGTGGCAACGGTTTTACTAGATTTCAATGACAGTTGAGAGTGTCCTGAGGTCTATATATGTCGGCTACTTAATATGATGTTTTTCCAAATGGTCAGGGTCAGCGCACAAGACACAGGCACCCAAAGAAATAAATTAGTTTATATTTACTGATGTATTAAATTATGAGAACAAGTGCAGAAAGAAACAACAAAACTGAAGTGCCATAGCAAAGTCAAAGCAAAACACAGCAACTCATCTTAATTGTTACTATACACACGGAGCAATAGCAAGTAAGAAAGATGTGTTGCCGATTGCCATAATGCTTTAACTTTGTCCGGATCTACGGTCGCTGGGCAGCCCTGGTTGTTATTAGGACCTGGAGAACCCTTCCTGGCAGTTAGGAAATCCTACACGATGTGTCCTCTTGTAGGTGAGGTGCGCAAAGTTCGCCAGAAAGAGTCCAGCTTTTTGAGTATCCCATTGCTGCTAGTCCAAAGGACTTGTGTTTTTTTTAACATGGAAACATCTGGTCTTATGCCCCCTAACAACCGAAACCAGGGCCTGGCTGGGGCCCAAGTTGCAGATCGTAGGGCTGCCTGAACTATCTCCCTTAGACATCTTACTGGTGGTTACCTAAAATACCTGCCTGGACAACTCAGCATATTGGCTGCTTTTGCTTTCTCTCTTGGTTTCAAAAAAATTTCTCAGAATGGGGAGGGTAAAGTACTGCTTCCACAAGCCTTTTTCCTTTTATTTATTTAGCTGATCTCCCAGTAAACCAAATGTGCTCTGTGTCAGGATGAGTTAATAGATTCAAGGTTTTTCCAAACCACATTCAATATTTATTTTTGACTGCAAAATCAGGGTTTAGTTCTTGATTACTCATGGGGGGCAGTGGCTAGCTGCTAGTGGAGGGAAGCCACACCATAGACTCCTACCTTGGCTCTATCTTGAATATATTTGACTAATTGCATGATAGGAATTATGCCATGCAGAGTCGGTTTATGTCCTATTGTGAGTTGTTCTAGTTCTAGCACAGCCCAAAAATGTGCTAATAACTCTCAAAGTGTAGTTGTTCTCTGCTTCTCGTAATTTTCTCCCCTGGGCCCCAAGTTCTCTGTAGCCCATTTACAGATATGTTTGAGACCTCTCCTTATTTGTGAGGATCATAAATCCAAAACCTTTTGTAAAGCCTCTTCTGTTAACTCCAAATCACCCTGCTGTTCACTTCTGCAAACTCATGCTTTTCCCTTGTTACCTTACATAACAGGGTTAAGATTGGTCATACGTGTCAGATGTGCTGTCTCCAAAAACCAAACAGTCCGATGCTTTCCAAGAATGGAACACAATTCACACTGCCACGCACTGAGTATAAGCCGATACACAGCCATTGACAGGCAGTCGGCTTTTTTTTTTTAAGCGAAAAACTACAAACGAGGCTCCGGAAGTCGGCCATTTTGTTACAGGAAGTCGGCCATCTTTTTACCGAAAAACTACAAACGAGGCTCCGGAAGTCGGCCATTTTGTTACAGGAAGTCGGCCATCTTTTTACCGAAAAACTACAAACGAGGCTCCGGAAGTCGGCCATTTTGCTACAGGAAGTCGGCCATCTTTTTAGCAAAAAACTACAAACGAGGCTCCGGAAGTCGGCCATTTCGTTACAGGAAGTCGGCCATCTTTTTACCGAAAAACTACAAACGAGGCTCCGGAAGTCGGCCGTATAGTTACAGGAAGTCGGCCATCTCCATAGCGAAAAACTACCAACGAGTCTCCGACTGTCGGCCATTTTGTTACAGGATGTCTGCCATCTTTTATAGCGAAAAACTGTGAGTCCCCGGCAATGGGACAAGTTAACAGTTAAAAATTTAGAATCCCCCTCGTCCCCAGTAACCCCCAATGGCCCCTGAGCATAGAAACACACCATCTGGGAGATCCTCTGATCTTTGCCAAGACCTCTCAATTTTCTCTCTTACTTCATAGACTCATTTACTCAGTCGTGTTGGAAGGGGCCCTCAAAGAGCATCTGGTCCATCCCTCTAGGTAATACTATGGATTCTGTCTTAACACTTTCTACAACGGGGGGATCTACCACTTCCCCTGGGAGACCGTTACAATATTTTACTGTCCACATAGTGAAAAATGCACATTTTATGTCCAATCAGAATTTCCCCTTTACCTCTTATCCATTAAGCCCCACCTTACCTTGTTGCTAGAGGACCAAAAGAGAAAACAGGGAGCAGCTGACTGCCTGGCTGCTCCTAGTTACAGGAGGATAAAAAAGAACATAGAGTTCAGCTGAGTAATGGGGAACATCTGGTTGGTAAAGGTCCAAAACAGAGAGCGTTTGGCTGCTTCACATGCTGTTTCCAGTTGCTGGAGGACTACTGTCTGTCAGCAAGCCAGCAATCATTTCCATACCCATTTACACATAGAATAACTGCTGTGACCTATATATCAGCTCTGATACACTCACGCTGCCTGGAGCAAAACATCCCCAGTCCCTCCTGGCCCCAGACTCCCCCCTCACCTCTTCCCGCCAGCACTGTTGGGTTGAGCAGTAGGTTTAGGGTCAAAAGAATTAATCAAGGTTTAAGGTCAAAATGAATTGAGAGTGTGCTGTGCATTGTTTAGGTTTTTAATGAGTTTTTGTAGAGTTAGTGACAGTTTAAACATCAGGAGAGAACCTGTCTACGGAACAAAGACAAGAACAAGAGTTATGGGAGTTATACTAGACCAAGCAGAAAGACCCAAGCTGGATTTCAACCAAGATTAAGAGGTGAAAAAGGACACAGCGAGGAAGACATCTTGCTTCATCAGATGAAGACTACTTACTTCATCCGGACGACCACCAGAGGGAGGGGCGCAAGTGCAGAAAGGACTAGTGTTTTAATTTACTGATGAAGTAATCTACCTATGCATATGCATTAGAAAATATGGTCACCTGTTGAATATACAATTAGGTTGCAAAATTTTCGGGGATACATTGCGGTCGCCCTGTAACGGATTTCGGAATCAGATTTGGATGCCTACCCCTGATTCCCAGGGCCTTGGAATAAAGCACCACATATAACCCTCCCGAGTGGTTATGTGTTTGTCTCCATGCTAACAGCACTCGCAGCCCTTTACCCCTCCCCACTGTAACTCCAGTGCTTAAAACACATGTATGAAGACTATTAGGCAGGATTTGTCATTACATTCGTAACATCAAAGCAACACTCTTGCTGCGGGCAGAAAAAGCTCCCATCCTTCCTTACTCCACTGCTGGGGTAGAGAACCCTGTATGGCTGCCTCTACTTGTATCAGAAGAGACGCCTACATAAACACTGCAGCAATAGTGGCCCTGCATCCTGCTTAGACAGCACAGCTGAAAGGAAAAAATGACTCCTGCAAGTAAAAAAAAATAATTCACTATCTGCTCATGCGGTGTCCACATGTTTATACATATCCTGTTTAATACTTCTATAGGCAAGTATTTCACTTCCTTTCTGCATTCATGTAATTTGTACGACTGTTAACTGATACCATTACATTTACTATCTCCAACAGAGGGATAATTTGACAAGGAATTTTTTTTGTGTTGCACAACTGGGAGGGAGAGCTGCCCAAAAGGAAATGCTACCAAACCACCAGGGAAATACCCCATTTAGAGCGAGACAGAAACATAGTACTTCAGAGCACTCCCTCAAAACATCAGCAAAAGATACCTGCAGCATCCAGCTGTCTCTCTACTCTAAGATTTAGAATAGATAGTTAACTAAACTAGGTAATATATGAGATCTAAAGCATTATGGGGATGTTACAGTCTAAACAATGCAGTTTGTACTTTATACAGCTTGTTACATTTATGATACCAAAAAAAAAAATCTGTGAGATAACCGGCTTTAATTTTTGAAGGATGAGGGAGATAAGGGAGGGTAAAACTGCAGGAGTCAAACAAATCCCCAGTGCTGCAGTATTTAAGGTTACCAGAAAGGACTCTGATTTATTAATACATCCGGATGTACCAAAACATGCAGCAGTTGAGATGATGAAAATGCATTCCTCTGCAATTGTGAACCACAAAACCAGAAACACTATCAACTTGTGAAAGCTGTGCTGTGCTTCCATCTTGAGAACGACTTTCTTTTTTTTGAAGGAGGAAAGAGTCTTGTTGCTGGTGACTTCCGCAGACTCCTTTGGGATCTGCTCTTATGGGGAGTTTCCAAAATGCAACATCTTTGAATGAGAAGCATTTCTGTTTTGGACTCTTTCTTCCCATCTTATGCCAATATTCATGCTGAGGGGCAGTTGTTCCTGGTCTCCCAGCTTAGCTTGCAGCAGGCCAGGGGTAAGACTCCTTCCTCAAGAAAAGGCACATCAGGTAACTGGTATATTCCTGCAGTCACCAGGCTCATCTTCATCTTCTGCAAAGCAGCGTGCCAGCAGGAAGCATGCAGAAGAATCCTATGGGTTGACAAACCTCTTCTGCAACAGCCTCCTTCACCATGCCTTGAAGTACCCATCATCCCTAAAGACACCCTCCAAGTCATATAGAAATAGCACTTAGGGATACGGCTTAAGTTCTTGTCAGCTTAATGGTCGGACTCTATGATCTTGAAGGCCTTTTCTAATAGAGGTAAGTCGGTGATCAGCACCATGGGCTTCCCCTCACCTGCTCTGTACCCATTCAATGCCAGATACTGCATCTGTCATTGTTTGTGGAACCCAAGCTACAACAAGAGAAAAAAATGACAGTTATACTTGAAGGAAGTCACCAGCTCCATGTTCATCCTCTCTACTACCCCAGCTCACCTCAAATGCTCATCCAGTCCCAAAGGTGGCCTACAAAGTTCATGCAAAAAAGTAACTGCTTCACTGAGTAACCACATTATTCTCTGCTCTTTGACACTGACCTTACCTTGGACTACTCCTATAGTGAGAAGCTTTGTCCCAGTGAGGCTGCTTACAATATCTGCAAAAAAACAAAAGGAACATACCAAGACGCTGCCTTAAACAGCACCCTGCCTGCAACAATTCCCATCTCTTATTCCTTTACCTTGGCATTGCATATCTAGCCACTACAATTTTCTTATTGTCACATGGTGGCTACAATAGAACGTATAAGCATCACCTGATGCCGCTAACTTCAACAACACACGCAAAAAACAACTGTTCTTTGGGCCCACTATTCACTCACTTCGCCCTAGTCACCTTCAGTGACTATCCCGCTTCGCTTACTGCTTCTACATTCAAAATGAGTTAAACACACAATGTAATCAGGTAGCTACCAAAAGCACAATCCCTCCAACACTACACACTGAGTGACCTTCTGACTGCACTCTACTCCCTCATTTCTTCTTACAAGGACATCTTTGTCCTTTGCATCTGAAGGAAAGTATTACACAAGTCCCTGAAATGCTGAACAATGGACAGACAATTCCAGAATCTCCATCCCAGTTAGGAACCCCTAGAGTAATACTCTAGAGTAGTACTACCCTAGAGTACCCATCTAGAGTACTACTACCCTCATGCCATTAATAAACACAGCCCCAAAACTTTAAACCCATACAAACATAACCGTTAACTACTGAGAGGGTCAATCTCCTGCACTGCACAGGAAAAACCCTCTCACGAGGGTCCCATCAACTTCCAACACCATCAAAGCAACTGCCCACCCACTCAGACTATGGCTGCTCCACCTAAGATCACTGTACAATTGTGGCCTAAAAACTCAAGGCACACAAACATCAGAGATACTTATGGCTCTTCAGTATCCCCAGCTCTACACTCTGGGCAGAGCAGCTCCAGGCCAAACACACAGACAAAGACCAACCCAAGACACACCACTGCAAACTACAAGATTCAACATTAAGAGAAAACTCTGAACAAGAATTACTCTGGGCTCCAAGAAGACCCACAGGGATGCAAGGGGGAGGCAAGGAAGCCCCATGGTGGCATCAAGTGCCATAGAACACTGCCGGTAACAATAATTACTCTTCACAATAACATATCAGATGTGCAAGAAGACTAGCATCAAGACCTAAGGATGCAGAGAAAAGGTTACAAATCTGGAAAATGCATGACCAGAGACACTTTTGTTCATAAAGAAGATCACAAAAGATGGCCATCAAGAAATATGCAAGACGCGAGAAAAGAAGGATCCAGATGGCACTATGATGATGATGATGACTAAACATGATCCACACCAAGGCAATGATGTTCAATATTACTGACTTGGTCTGTGAGGGACTCTGGAATCCAAGACTTTTGGGCAATAAGACCTACAGTGATGCATCCGCAAGGCGAGGGAGTGAAGCGTCGGATGCCCAAGAAGCCGCATTCAAGACCTGAGGTCGCAAGGATGCGGGGACTGAGTCCAGATGCTGATGCACTTGGCAATGATGTTTCAGAAGGTGACCATCAAGAAACTTCCAAGTCAAGCGAGCGATTGGCAACTTAGCATTGCCTTGCAGAATAACACGCTGCTGATCAGCACCGTGCTGATCAGGAAAGGCTTTCCAGGCATGATGCCCAAGATGCGGGACTTGCTCTGTGAGGACACAGAGGACCATCAAGGCCTGAGGAAACCCTAAGACAAAGATGGACAACACAAAACACACAACCCCAAACACCAAGGATGGAGCTGCCCTGCCCCTGCTGGAATCATACTGGACAATAACAACCTGCTCCCTTCACCCACCCAAAGGGGGCTGCTCCCAGACAGCTCTCTCCCCCACGCTAACTTCAAAACACCACCTGCAATTCCCAACCTCGACTCCTCTGCTCAGACCCTCCCCACCCACCCCTGGGCCCTCAACTTATCTTCAAGAGCGATAGCAGCACAAAGCCACAGTCAGTAATGAAAACCGCATTCTTTGACTAGGATGTGCTTGCAGTCGCACGGTTCCTCTTCATCCCCTATACGTAGAAAAGGAAAAACCACAACCCACAGATGACAAACAGCGCTGGCACAAGTCCCACCTAAGCCAACGCACGCTACTTCCGCTGCACTCACCTCCTCAAGGAAGCCCCACGGTATAGCATTCAACTCTGGAATGAGAAGGTGCATGGTATCGCCACCATTGCTTGGGGCACCTGAAACACCAAGACAAAGAGTTCCTGTTCTGATGATCAGAAGTCACCAGCCCCATGAACCCCCTCACTACCAGCTCAGCTCAACTTCAACGCTCATCCAGTTCCAAAGGTGGCACGCGCCGCGCCTGCAAAAACAAAAGGAAACATTTAAGTGACTTGATGTAAAATACATGGTTGACCCAGCCCACCACCATCTCACCTTCTCCAACAGCTCCTAAATGTGTTTTTGTCTCTCCAAGGATGGTTGTGGCACCTCCAAAAGTCAAAGCAAAAGGCACTTGCTAAGTAGTGCCCCCAACAACAGGCAGCCCACTGTGATGACCACCTCCTGTTCCTTTACCTTGGTCTCCTGCCCATCTGCCTGCCACCCTTGTGGGATGCCAAAAGTACATTCGGAGGACACCTGGAAAACACAAAAAGGCGACGCCAATGCCTTCAATAGCAATACAACACACTGCTCCTTCAGCACATCAGCCTTTGCTCACCTTGCCAGAGCCACCTCTGGCAAAGATATTCTGCTTCATTGGCTGCTCTCACCTTCAAAAGAACAAACAAATCATAATGTGGTCAGGTAGCCAGGAGAGGGTCCTTCACTCCAACACCAAATGCTGACTAACCTTTGGATGGCTCTCTTCTTTCCTCCAGTTCTCTCATGTACATCCTTGTCACGTGGGATCTGAAAAACAGTGTTACACAAGTCACTGGAATGCTGCGCAACAGCTGACCTATTCAGTTATGGCTCTTCCAACAAACCCTGACCCTACAACTCCAGGAAGGGCAGCTCCAAACCAAACACTCAGACCAATTCAAGACACAGCCCTGCAAATCATGAGACCTGACCTCAAGAGAATACCGAGCAAGAAGAGTATCTCCGGCATCCAAGACCGTTTAGCAAGAAGACCTACGTTGATGCAACTGCAAAACGAGGGGCTGAATCAAGGGATGCCAAAGAACCTGGGCTTCAAGATCTGCAGATGCAAGGATGCAGGGAACAAAGTCCCACTCTGGGAAAATCCAAGACCAGAAATGATGCTGATGCCGTTGGCAATGATGTTTTCAGAAGATGACCATCAGAAAACTTCCCAGATGAAAGACCTATCTACGCTTCAAGTCTGTCACGCAAGAAAAAGATGCTGCTGACTAGTACTGTGCTTATGAGTAAAGGCCGGCCAGGGATGATGCCCGACATGCAGGACTTGCTCTGAGAGGATATCAAGGCCTGAGGAAGCTCTAAGACGAAGACGTACAACACAAACTACACACCACCACGCACCAAGGCTGGAGCTGCCCTGCCCACATTGGCATCGCGTTAGATATTAGCCCACTTCCTTCACCTAGCCAAAGGAGATTGCCCTCTCCACTAACTTCAAAACCCCTTCCACAACTCCCACCAGCCTTGACCCCTCTACACCACTGGTCCCTCAACTTACCTTTCAGAGGACTGGCACTCCAAAACCATGTTTAGCCAGGAAAAAAAAAAAAAAACAGGAGCGGCCCAAGATAATCCTCAACTTGCAAGGTTCCCCCTTGCCACCTGCATAAAAAAAAAAAAAAAAAAAAAAACCAAACACACAACAATTACACCACAAGACCAGAACACACAAAAAAAAACCCCACACGCATAACCACAACACCAAAACACCTACCAGAATATCCAGCAATAAGTCCAACATCGGCGAGCCCCATTCTCTTCCAAACGACCCAGCTTTGCACAAGAGCCCTGCAGGGTCCCACTCACCCATGCTTTCCAGAGTGGAATGCTGTAGGCGTCATCATTCAGGGCACCCAAAAGGCACAAAACTATTGTTGTGCTTGAGAGAAGACACCAGCTCTACAAGCCCTTCACTACCACCTCACCTCCAGCGCTCATTCAGTTCCTGTAAATTGTTAGCATCATGCCAGGGAGGGACAGGCTCCCATCAAGCACCCAAAGGGGACCACTTCTGGACAGGCCACTCCCCCACAATAACTTTAAAACCTGACCCTGCAGTTCCTAACCTTGACCCCTCTACACAGACCCTTCCTAACCATTGTCCCTTTTACTTACCTTTCAAACGGCTGGGGCTCTGACGCAACAGACAGAAAAGTAACCCACATTGGCTGATGGGAATCTTCCCAAAGCCACCAAGATCCCCTTCGTCATCTGCAAAAACAAATGGCAGTGCCACCAGAAATAGGACGTCAGCTAACTACCAGCCTCTCCCACAAGCTCCTCATAACCCCTGTCTTGCCCTACTCACCTTCTCCTTCCACACACCTTATGGCCACCATTTCTTCTGGCACCTGAAATACCAGGAGACATAAAATTATTGTTCTGCTTGCAAGATCGAGCCTCCTCGTTACCATACCGTCTCGCCATCAGCGCTCTTCCGGCTCCAAAGGTGGCACGCACAGCACCTGCAAAAACAAAGGGAAACACTTAACCGAGTCGACATAAAATCTCTGGATGAGCCAGCCCGCAACCATCTCACCTTCTCCTACAGCTCCTCAATGCATGGCTTTGTATGGCACCTGCAAAAGTCAAAGGAAAAGCACATGCTGAGATACTGCCTCAAACAACAGGCAGCCCACTGTGATGTCCATCTCCTGCTTGCTCCTTTACCTTGGCCCCTCGCCCATCTGCCTGCCATCTTTGCGGGGGGCCAAAATGTGGTTTGGAGGACAATTGGAAAACACAAAAAACAGGGGAGGCCAATGCCTTCAACAGCAATACAACACCTGAGAAATAACTGCTTCTGCAGCCCACCGGCTTTTGCTCACCTTGACAGAGCCCTCTGAAAAATGGTATTACTTGTCGTTGGACTGCTGCTCAACACATGGACAATTTTTAAAGACTCTTCCAAGGGCCCTTGACCCTACAGCACGAGCAGGGCAGCTCCAAGCCAAACTCTCAATGCTGACACCAGCCCAAGACACAACACTGCAAATCACAAGACTTGACCTCAAGAGGAAAGTCTCTGGAAGAAGAATGAGTCCAGGATCCAAAACTGCTGGACAAGAAGACCCATAGGGATACAACAGTGATAGATGGAGGCTCCATTGTGGCTCTAAGAGTGTCAAAGGACACTGCCTTTTACAAGGAGCTAGTCTACAAACTTAGATGACAGATAAATGAGAAGCCTGGATTCAAGACCTAAGGATACAGGGAACAAGTCCCGGTCTAAGAAAATCCACACTTAGAGATGCTTAGGCAGTTAGGAAGAACGTGTCAGAAGACAACCTTTGAGAAAGCTACAATACACAAGACTGTTCCATGTGGAGGATTTGTCATGCAAGACAATGCATCACTGAATGACACTATGGTGACAAATAATGGTGTTTCAGAGCCTAGGGATGGTGCCCAAGGTGCAAGACTTGCTCTGTGAGTACAAAGAGACAGCAAGGCCATAGAAAGCACGCAGACAACAAAGACAGACAGCAGAAACTACACACAACCACACACAAGGGCTGGAGCTACCCTGCCCATGCTAGCATCATGTTGGAATCCAACCTGGTCCCTTCACCTGACTAAAGGGGACAGCTCCTGGACAGCCTGCTCACCTACACTAACTTCCAAATCCCTCCCCTCAACTTTGCCCCCTCCCCTGCCCTTACTCACACCTGGTTCCATTTGTTTTCAGAGGGCTGGGCACCTGAACCCATGGTCAACAAAGAAAGCCGCATCAGTGGGCTGGGATGTTCTTCTAACCACAGGGTTCCTCTTCATCATGTGCCATGAAAAAATTCCAACCAACAGTACCACCAGCAAGTCCCATATCAGTAAACACTAACCTCTTTCAGAACGCTGAATTCCTCCAAAGAGCCCCTGGGTGTTCCACTTATGCTCTCATTCCAGAGTTGAACACTGCAGGTGTTACCACTTGAGGAACCAAAAAATACCAAGACAGAGCAAACAATAAACTGCGCAAGCCAAATGCCCCCAGCCCCACTGCTCTCACCCAGTAGAGCTCTAAGCAGAACACAACCCCCAAGCAGACTGAGCCCCTCACTAGAGGTGGAGGCTTATATACCCACCCCCTGCCCCTCCCATAGTCCTTTGGGAAAGCCCCCTCATCAACCTGACTGGCCACACCTGGGCTACCTCAGCCCCAGCTGGAGCCCACCAGAGAACAGCATCCCCTGCTCCGGCCACAGCTGGGAGCTCTGTCCCCAGGGGCTGCCAACACCCCCCAGGGCACTCTGAAGGCAGGAAAACGTTCATTTAGACTCCTCAGAAATCCCAGCCGAGTTGGGGATAAGGCTCAGAGCCTGAACTGAGCCAGAGAAATTAAGAAAAGGAAAAAGAATGAGGGAAAGAGAAAGGAGGAGGGGCAGGAAAGAAGGGCAGGCCACACCCATGGGAGAGGAGTAGAAGGACAGGGACACAATGACAAGGAGACAGGGGAAACAAGCCACAACCGGTGCTGCCAAGGAGCATCACATCAGCCACTGCCAACTTCTTCAGCACCCGACTCCTCAGATCCCCCATGGTGTTCTGCTCATCTGCTCATTCCAGAATCTGATGATGTGGCTGCGATTTCCTGAGGCACGTAAGATACCAGCAAGCCACAAAATTCCTGTTGTGTTTGTGAGAGGTCACCTGCCCCCTGGCCCTCCTGGCTACCATCCCAGCTCACCCCAAATGCCCATCCAATTCCAACAGGGCCGGCGCAGCAGCTACAAACACAACTGGGAAGTGCTGCACTGAGTCGCCCCAAGTTACTTTCCCTTGGCACCGACCTGGCCCCATCTGCACCACCCGCTCGTGGGCACGGAGCTTCTNTAGGCCACTTCCCCCCTAACTCCTGACTTCCTGCAGCATGAACCAAGGTGCCACCCCCCATTCCCTTCTTGTCCCCCTGTCACCTCCCCCTCCCCGCAGCACGTACTTAGCCCCTCCCCCATGGAGGGGCCAAGCACGGTTGGGGCAAAACCAAGCCGGAAGGGCAGGGAAACAAAGGGAGGGGGATGTAGCCCCAAATGGGAGGGCAGGGCAAAGCATGGAGGGGGCGGAGTCACAGATGGGGCAGGGCAAAGGCACGAGGGTGGGGACACACTCAGGGGGGCTGCGACAAGCGTGAGGTGCGCGGAGAGATGCATGGGGGCGTGGTCAGGCTCAGGTGCCTCTGGGAGGGACACCTCCCAGAGCAGGGGGCGGAGCCACACAGAGGAGTGTGGTCAAGCTCAGGGGCGTGGCCACACACACAAGGCAGGCAGAGCCACCCACAGGAGTGTGGCCCAGACCAGGGGGGCAGACCCAGTGCACCCCAGGGGGTGGAGACACTCGGGTGGGCACAGGACAAGTACGAGGAGCCCGGGACCAAGACACAACATGGATGGAGGTGCAGAGACACGCACTGGGGATGGGGACAAGATTAGAGGGTGCGTGGGGATGTGATGCAGCTGGGATTGGTCTGGGGAGGGGGAACTAAATTACTTTGATACTGTTAAAACACAAAAATATTCACTTCTCATCTTACACATGTCCAATCTCCGGTTAACTCCTCTGTTCTATCTCTCATTTTCAGACCCACGCAGATATTGGAGTCACATCTGGTTTTGGTTGGTTTGATTTTTTTATTTTCTTTCTCTTTTACATTTCTTCCTCTACAACACAAGCTTTTCCTTCATTGCATTTTCAAGTCTTTTTTATTTAGGACATGATTGAAGACATAAAGGCATGGACCCCAGTTGCTGTGCACAATCAGAATCATTTATTGTGTGGCTCGCCAGACTTAAATAGTATCCCAATATCTATTGATTGATCTACAATTTACACCTCAAAGTGCTTTTTTACTAACATAAAACCTTATCTACCCGTTCCCACCAGAAGCACCGGGTGCCAGGACACTACATTGTCCAGATTACAAATTCCTTAAGTTATTTACAGCTCTTTGTTCTTCTTCAGGGTCAGTGAGTGCCAGAGAATCTGCAGCACTCCTCTATCCCACGCAGGCCTGCTCCTCTGCTGTTCTCCTACCAGGACACACAAATAAGTTTGTTATTTTTTATTTGTTGAAGATCCTTTTACTTAGATTTATCCTTCAAAATCCACTGTGTAGTACAAAACCAGGAGGAGGTAGCCTGGCCCTGGGAAAAGGGCAGTGATGTCACCAGGCATAAAGTGATGATGCCACAGGGAGGGGTCAACAAGTGTACATGATGAAATCCATGGGGCACAGCTGTATCTGTGGGGCAGGCAGGCAGTTGTGGGTCACGCTCACTGGAGCCTGGAGTAGCCACTGGCCAGGCAGGCCAGGCCCCCTTGAAAGCTGTGGGGCTGCAGCCCCACAAATCTAACTCCAGTTCTGAGGGACAGAAAAACAGTCAGAGATCCCCCTCTGTCCCACAGTGATCCACAAATGACCCTGACACAGCTCCACAAGTGCCCCCCAGCCCCAAAACCCCACAGAGTCTAAGTGTCCCTCAGCCCATGTCTCACCCCCCAGAGACCCCTAAGTAACCCCCAACTCCATGTTGCCCCATAGCCATGCCCCACACTACCTAAGGGTCACCTCCTGCCCCACAGCAACCCCCAAGTGCCCCACCTTGACCCTCCATCATTTTAGGGTCCCTCCCTCCTAGTACCCCACAGACTGCCCCTTCCCCAAAACACCCCACAACCACCAGCCACGGGTCTTTCCCTGCCCCACAGCACCTCCCAACTACCGTTATCTTCCCCCCCACTTGAGGGTCCCTCCCAGTGCCCCCCAGTATAAACCAGCACCCCACAGTGGCACTTTAGCTCTTCCCAGTGCCCCACCCCTCTCCCAGTACAACCATTAGCAAGTAGAACTAGGAAACATAGTGGGGGAAATGGAGAAGACTGAAAGAAATTGGCAGGGACTGGGAAGAACTACAACACACAGGGCCCTCCCTAACCCTGGGGGATAGCTGGGAAAAACTGCCAAACCGAGGGAACTGGGAAGGACTGGGAGAGACTGAGAGGAAACTGGGTGGGACTGCAAGATAGACTGCAAGAAAATGGGATGGGGCAGCTCATGTGGACCCATGGAGCACTGGGTCAAGCACTGGGCGGTCCACACAAAGCAAGTGGAGAGCACTATGGGATAGCTGGCAGTCCCTATGGGCCACTGCAGATTTTCATGGGGCAGGTGGGCATGCCTATGAGGATTTGGGGTGTAGTATGGGGTAACTAGGGGTACCTATGGGGCAATAAAGAGGCCCTGTGGGGCACTGGAGTTCCTACAGGGCACAGAGAAGGCCCCTATAGGGTATTTAAAGGTCCCTATGGAGCAGGTAAACAGTGCATTGGGCATTAGGGTCCCTGTGGGGCAGTCAGGATGTCCTTTGGGCAGCTCAGGTCTCTGTGGGGCAGGTAGGTGGCCATATGGAGCAGCATGAGGCTCTCTGTGGCACTGAGGGCTCTATAGGGCATTTAGTGGTTGCTATAGGGCTGTTCAGGGCCCTCATAGGGCACGGCAGGCCCCTGTGGGGCAGGGACAGGGCACTATGGGGCAATGAGAACAGCATAGGAAACTTAGGTGGCCCTATGGGGCACTTGGAGGGGAAGGTCACGGTGGCCCTGTGTGGCACTGAGGCTTCCTATGGGTTTGTTGGGTGTTCCTTTTGGAGCAGTTAGGAGGCACTATGGAGCACTGGGCTCTATAAGGCACTGGTAGGACCCTGTGGGCCAGGTAAAAAGCACTATGGTGCACTGACATTTCTTATGGAGAAAGTGGGGGACTGGTAATCCAGTCCCTATGGGGCACTGGTAACCACCATGGGGGAGCTGGAAGTCCCTATGAGGTAATTAGCAGGGCCTGTAAGGCAGAGGATTTCTGCAGGGCAGTCAGAGGGCACTATGTAGTAGCTGAAGGGCCCTATGGGACATTGGAGGCTCCTATGGGGCTTTTCAGGACTTTGTGTAACAAAAAAGACCCTGTAGGACAGTGAGGGGGACTCCACAGACAGGTGGAGAGCTCAATGGGGAATTAAGAGTCCCTATGGGGCTGTTAGAGGGCTCTTCAGGGTACTTATGGGTTGCTACGGAGTACTTAGGGGGGGCTGCTATAGGACACTTAGAAGCTCTACTGCGCAGTCAAGAAGCCCTATAGGGAAGTACAGGTCTCTATGGGGCAATGCATGTCCTTATGAAATGCTATGAAGTCCACGTGGGACAGGTGGGTGACTCTGTGGGGTACCTAATAGGAGGCCCTATTCGGGCATTAGGGTTCATCACAGGGCATCTGGTAGTAGTATGGGGTATGTGGGGGTTCTATGGGGCAACAGCAGATGCCTATGGTGGGCTATTTGGAGCCCCATGGGGCACTGGTGGCCCTGTGGGTTTGCAGGCCCTATCAGGCACTTGTGGGCCCTGTGAGGCCAGTGAGGACCCTATTGACCCTAGGAGGAGCCCTGTGGGGAGCTGAGAGTCTCCATGAGGTATCAGGGGGCCCATAAGGGGCAGTAAGGAGACCCCATGAGGCATTGGGAGACTTACAGGGCAGGTGGGGAGCCCTGCTGGGTATTTAAGGTGCCCTGTGGGAAAATGGGACCCTGGTGAAGCACTTGAGAACAGCACATTTGAGGCAGAGAGAGGATGCTATGTGGTGTTATGAGGCATTATAGGACAGTTGGGGGTTCATAGGGGGCACTGGGGGGCCCTATGGAGCATTTAGGAGTTGCTATGTGGTAGCTGAGGGGTGCTATGGGGCACTCAGGGTTCCCATGGGACAGGTGGAGGGTGCTAAAGAGCGGCTAGGACACCCAATGAGTCATTCTGAGGTCTCTGTAGGGCACTAGGAGTCCGTATGGGAGAGATGGAGGGTGCTATAGATCAGTTGGGAAGCACCATGAGGGATGGGGCTCATTTTTAAGGTGGGGGCCCTAAAGGGTTTTTGGGGGACCCTAGTAAAATACCAGGAGCAGTATCTATGCGACACTAGGGGGGCCTTATGGGGCACATTCAAAGCACAAAACAGGGAGTTAGTAGGCCCCATGTGGCCTTAGGAGTCATTATGGGGCAGTTAAAAGGCACAGTAAGGCAGTAGAAGGCCCTATGAGGGAAAGCTGGGGGACTATGGGGCAGCTGAAGGGCTTCTGTGGGGCAGCTATGGTGCCCTATGGGGTATCTGGATAGTTCTGTAGGGCAGACTGAGGGATTATGGGGCAGCTGAGATGCCCAAGGGTACACAGGGGAGGCTGTGTGGGGAACTATGGGGAAGCAAGGAATCTCTATGGGGCAGTAAGCATATACCATGGGTCACTGGGAGTCTCTGTGGGGCAGGTTGACAAGCTATGGGGCAGCTGAAAGGCCTCTGTGGGACAGTTAGAATGCCCTATGGGGCACTGGGGTGCCCTTGTGAAGCTGAGTGTGGGACTATGGGACAGTTGAGATGTCCAATGGGGCACAGGGGGGGTCTGTGTGAGGAACTATGGGGCAGCAGGGATGCCCAGTGGGGCAGTTAGGATACCCCATGGGGCACTGGGGGTCTGTCCGGGACAGGTTAGGAGACTGTCAGGCAGTTGAGATGGCCAATAGTGGTGACTGTGGGTCCCCACTTGTCCCTCGGGGTTGGTGTGTGTCCCGTCCCCCACAAACCCCACTCCCCCAGTACTTGTTCCAGCCCCACACAACTCACCCATGCCCATGTGGCTGCATCTCCAGTGACAGGAAATCCCCATCCAAGTCGTTGTCACTCTGCCAGGAGACACCATTTTCTCTCCCTCAGCTCTCCCCACCCACCTTTATCTGCTGCTGCCACCCCCAGGCCCCCCCTCCGGGCCTCCCCTTGTCCGCGGACCCCTCAACCCCTGCGCTGCCCCCCATGCCCCCCTCCCTGGCCGCCATTTCCCGACCCACAGCTCCCGGCCACCATTTTGTCCCTTCATCGGCACCGTCGCTCCCTCACACTGAGTCACTGCTGCAACGTTCTGGAGCTCGCTGATTGGCTGCCCTCCACGGGGGGAAATGCTTCCATTGGACCAGGCTCTGATGTGCCCAACCCACCTCCTGAGGCGATACATGGACTGACTTGCCGCTGCTTTCCCGACCCCGCTGCATGCACCTGGCCCCTCGTTCTCCACCCTCCCGGGATGCTGATTGTCCAGTGGCGCCAAGGCCACTCTGCCATTGGCCAGTGGGCGGGACATCACCAGCTCCCTCTCATTAGTTGCTCAGAAAAAACAAAAGAAAAAAAAAGGGGGGAGGGTGCGCGAGGTGTCCTGCCCTTTGTTAAAGGACTCAGGAGCCTTCCTCCTCTTGGAAGAAAGGTTGCCCCTTTGCCGCTTGTTATTGACACGCTGAACAAGTCAGGGGCTTGTCGTCCCCCCCAGCAGCGCCCAGCTGCCCCTGATCGACTGCCCCATACTTTAGGGCCCGCCCCTGCCCCCTAGAACCCCACAGCCACCAGTGAGGGGTCTGCCTCTGCCCCTGCCCCAGAGCACGCTCCACAAGTGCCCCCCCAGCACTACGCGGTCGCTCCGGTTCAGCCATAGATGTAATTTCACCATCAGCAGCTTCTCCACCGGGTCCTGACGCAGCAGCAGCTCCTGACCAGTACCGACCAGTTCACACTGTATAGACCCATATGCAACAGGTATAGACCAGTCACACATCCACTGACCCATTAACCCCCAGTGCACACCAGTAACCCCCAATGCACCTTTCCAGCCCCTCCCAGTACACACCAGTTTACACCAGTACCCCCAAGTGCCACTTCAACCCCTCCCTGTGCTCCCATGCCCCCTCCCAGTTGCCCCTTGGTCTTATCTCTGCCCCTCCCACTCATTCCTAGTTGCTCTCAGCGCCTCCACCTCTGTACCAGTACAACCCTGTAGCCCCCAGTGCCTCAGTGCACACCAGTAACTCCTTATAGCCTCCCTCTAGTCCCTTCCAGTGCCCCCCAGTATAAACTGCCTGATGCAGACCTTAGTAGAGGACAAGAAACACATTTTTATATCAAATGACTTTTCTCTCTCCCTGAGGCTTACCTCCTTCCCTCTCACTTTATAAGGGGTTCTTTTATATTTCTAAAATGTAAACTATGAAACTAAAATTCCATGGAAGGCAAGTTAGGATCCAATTATCAAACTCAATCACTAGCTTTTTTTAAAGATATTTCTAAAATTAAGTTCAAGGGTTATTTAAATAATGTCAAAGGCATTGGTTATGTCAAAGGTTTGGGGGTTAATGTGGGGCTCACAGGGCCTACAGTCAGAGCTCCAGCCCCACAGCAGGGGAGTTGGGGGTAAGTTAGAGGGCAGGGGAGCGGTGGGGCTGTTGCACCCTGTCGCAAGAGGGCTGACACACGACCAATGTGATCAGTCAGAATCCGATTTTATTTAGAGCATCAAGCATATTTATACCTTTTAGACTAAACTATGACATTACATCATTGATAAATGGTTACAAAGCTTAAATCACTACTAAGTTACATGTTAACATTCTCCACGTCTTGCAGTTTTCTTGCTCAGTTCTCAGCACATCTTGCTTCAGCGATCACAATGCTCTGCTCTGTTTTTCTTCATTCCGGGACTTTCCAGATAGCTCAAGGTTGATACATTCTGTCAAGGTTAGCGCTGATGCGAGTCCTTGCAACTTTGGCTAAGCTTACTTAGCACTACTGAACCCCAGGCCTTGTAGTGGCAAGGCCCAATCTCCCACAGCACCCCCTTTGGGATCCTCCCCAGGGACTTCATCCCTGCAGGTCTTCTGGGAGAAACTGGAGCGCAATTGGGTTCTAGGTGCTCAGCTGGGTATTTTAAGCAGCTCAGCAAAGACTCAATCACAGCGGCAACCAAAGCACTTTTACCTCAGGCCCTTCATTTCACCTCAGTTGTTTTCTCTGCCGAGAGCATGCCAGGTCTGGATGTCTGTTAGAATATTTTAAATTTTTTTTTTTTTTTTTTTTTTTTTTTAAACTAAAGCCCTATTGACCTTAAGCATAAAGGATTTTATCTATAATTCTAAAATAATAAATAACTGGGGGGTTTTGCCACCCGATTTAAATAGAAAAATTTTCAGAAGGCATGGAGTCAGGTACCCATTACCACCAGAAAACAGAATCCCTCCTACCAGCATGTTCCCGGTTTCTACACAGACCTTCAGATCTCGAGAGCCTGACAGCCATGGGCAGCCCTGTTACCCCCATCCTGACAATCCTTTTCAAGTAACATCTGCAACAAGGCAGCAGCACCTGTGTGATATGGAAGGAGACAAACATAAAGTGGAAGTGGAGAAAACAGACAAAGCAAATGTTTTGTGTCATGAGAAACCCATAAAAAAAAAAAAAAAAAAAGAGATAAGAAAAATAAAGTTTTATATATAAAGACTTCAGCACATCTACATAGGCTTCTGAAACAAGGGAAAAGACAGAAAAGGGAAAGAAAAAAAACCTGTAAAATGCTATCAAAACCAAATCTTAAGAAGTCACAAAAACTCCGTCCCCGGAGCGCGTTTGAATGGAGCCCCTCTGCACCCCCCAAGGGTGATCCCGAGGGGTGGGAAAGAGTGCCGCCCGTCTCAGCCTTTGTTTCCCCAGCGGCACCGCCTCTGCACGACACACGCTCCCGCCCTTGGGAGCCGGGGCCGTTCCACTACCCTTCCCAGCCGCTCCTGCCCCCAAGGAACCGGCACTCCTCCCTCCCTTCCTCCCTCCCAACCCCGGAACTCCTCGCCGGCCCCGGGGCAGCAGTCAGGACCATCCCGGAGGGGTCCCGCGCCAGGCACACTCCCTTTTATTTACCGTCCCCGCCGCTTCCGCCCCTCTCCTCGCCCCGGAGGCAGCCGGCGCCCCCCGCCGGGTTGACGTTCCGCGCTCTGCCCGCCGGCTCCGCCAACGGCGGCAGGGGCGGCAGGGGCGGCAGGGGCGGGCACGGCAATTCCGTACCGGGCGAGAGGCAAGCGCGCGGCAGCAGCGCCCCCATGACTCCGGAAGTGGCGCGACATCACGCGGCCGGAAGTGACGATTGGCCAGCTTCCGAAACGTCACGGCAGACGTGCAGAGTCAGAATGACCGGGCAGTGAGCGTCGCTGCAGGCACGAGCTCTGCTCCCGGGAAGGGCCGCGAGGGCCGGGGATTTAAAAAAAAAAAAATAAAAATAAAACACCACAGACCTCGGCTCCAATGTGTGTGTGAACGCACACACGAGTAAAGGGACCGGTACGGTCCCCAGGTGTGTCCGCAGCACAGGGTACACACCCTGTTTCAGCGCACACTCCTGCTCACCTTTGCGGTGTCACCAACCACCCTGACCTGCAGCCCCGTGCTCTCCCACAGCACTGGAAGCACCGGGCGGGTGAAGCGAAACACCTTTCTGACTGCACACACTGCTGACGCGGAGACTTTTTCAGAAAGCTGATGACTCTCTGTGCATGAGCTTCCAAAAGCAAGTGTTACCCTGACAAAAGCTCAAATGCATTAATGGTTCCCTCTCCCCCCATCGCCACCACAGCTCTCACAGCTCTCACAGTTCTGCCATGGCAGAACCATCCTGGGAAGGGGAACTAACCAGCAAAAATAGCAGAAATGAGTCTCTGTATGGAAGGAGTCACAGCTTTCACAGCAGAAGCTACTTAACTGTTTATATCCTAGAACACAGAGGAACTGCCCTGTGCCACTGAAACTGGGGCCTAGCCACACACCAGCATCCCTGGGCAGAGCCAGCTCAGTCCCACCGGGACCAGCTTGCTCCAGCTCAGCAGTCCCAAGCAAGAGGTGTTTCTTCCCAGCTGCGAGCACTGCAGACCCTGGGGGAAGGACAGGAATGGGCTAGAGGAGGCTGTAGAGGACACTAAGTAGATGTTCATTATGCTGGGGGACACCTGTGCCGTGGGCTGGCCCCCCATGGAGGGGGATCTCCAAACCCACCACTTCTCACCGCAGGTTCTTGTACAGCCTATATCAGAAGAGAGAAGGGGGACAAGCACTGTACTGTCCCTGACACTGAGACCTCACTGCGCCACCTCCCTGCTTCCTCACCTTGCCTCTGTCATGGAGGAGCGGCAAAGCCCATGCAACTAGGGCCAGACCTCAACCATCATGTGAACAGGACCCCAAGAGGAAAGGGACAGGTCCCTTACATGGCACAAAACATCCAGGATCACCCAGGGGCAGGAAGCATTAATCTGTGGAAGTCACCCGAGCACTGGCCAAGAGTGCCACACAGCACAGCAAAATTCCCCCAGCACAGTGAAGAACTGAAAGTGGAATTTCTCCCTGCCTCATCCCCAGCAGAGCAGCTTTCATGGGGAGGAGGAACTTTTGCAACAGGAAGGCAATGAGCGCTCTACTTTCTGCCCTCCCCACCCACTTGTCTCAGCTCCACTCAGTCATTTCTCACATTCATCAGTTCTCACTTCTCCTTTCCCCTTTGTTAATTCAACCCCCAAAAGAAGGAACCACACAGCAGCTGCATCCCCAGCCAGATCATTTCTGCAGCTCCTGACTCACTGTTTGGACGTCTGGTGAGGACCCTGCACCGATTTAGCCATGGGCTGGGTGCTGGGGGGGGTCCTGCTCACCTGGGTGTCAGTGGCTTGGGTGAGAGGGGCTGACCAGCCCCTGGAACAGCACCCCTCTGCAAGGTTTCTGGAGTGCAAGAAGGCCCTGAATCTTACAAGGCTAGAAGTCCTGCCGGGAGGGGGCTGGGATAACCTCAGGAATTTGGATATGGGCAGAGTTCTCAGCCTGAGTTACTCACTGTGCAAGACCACAGAAGACGGTGCTTATATCATCCCAGATGAGATCTTCACTATTCCCCGCAAGCAAAGCAACCTAGAAATCAACTCTGAGATCATTGAGTCCTGGAAAGATTATAAAAGCATCACTGCAGCCTCCATCAACCTGGAGCTGTCCCTCTTCTCCTCCATCAACGGCAAGTTCTCCTATGACTTCCACCGGACCAAGACCCACCAAGTGAAAGACCATGCTGTAACCACCCGAGTGCAAGTCAGGAACCTGATTTACACTGCCAAAATCAACCCAGAGGCTACCCTGGACAAAGGTTTCAAGAAGCAGCTGATGAATATTGCCAGCTACCTGGAGAACAACCAGACACGCATGGCTGATTTTCTCTCCGAGGTGCTGGTGCTCAGCTATGGCACCCACACCATCACCTCTGTGGATGCCGGAGCCATCTTGGTGCAGGAGGATCACATCAAGGCAGCCTTCCTGAAGGACAGCTGGGCCACACGGAGTGCGGTCACTGCCTCAGCTGGCATGGCCTTCCACAGCATCATCAATCTGAAAAGCAAGGAGTCCCTGGACATCAGCTCTGGGTTCACCAAGCAGTATCTGGACAATCGTACTAACTCCAGGGTAGAGAGCATTGGTGGGACACCCTTTTACCCAGGAATCACCCTCAAGGCCTGGCAGGAGAAGATCAGAGACCAGCTGGTGGCTCTTGATCGCTCAGGGCTGCCTCTGTACTACTTCATCAGCCCCGACACCCTGCCAGAGCTGCCCACCCCAGTGGTGAAGAAGCTGGCCAGGCAAGTGGAGATGGCTATACGTCGCTACTACACCTTCAACACCTACCTGGGCTGCACTGACACCACCTCACCTAACTTCAACTTTCATGCCAATTCAGATGATGGCTCCTGTGAGGGTGCTATGACCAACTTTTCCTTTGGGGGAATCTTCCAGGAGTGTGCCAGGCTGTCTGGCCCCGATACCAGCATGCTGTGCCAGGAGCTGGAGCAGAGGAACCCCATCACTGGGAATTTCTCCTGCCCCACCACTTATGCTCCAGTGTTGCTGGGTGTGCAGGAGCGGGAGGAAGGTCACAGCCACCTGGAGTGCCACAGGAAATGCACCCTGGGCATCTTCTGCCACCGTCAGTGCCGGGATGTCTTCTGGCTCTCCCGGGTGCAATTCAAAGCCTACTGGTGTGCTGCAATTGGGCCGGTGGACCCAAACTCAGGATACCTTTTTGGAGGGCTGTTCAGCTCCCACAGTGCCAACCCCATCACCAGTGCCCAGTCCTGCCCCTTCGGCTACTTCCCTCTGAAGTTCTTTGACAACCTCAGAGTGTGTGTGAGCCAGGATTATGAGAGGGGCAGACAGTATGTGGTGCCTTTTGGGGGCTTCTTCAGCTGCCAGGCAGGGAACCCCTTGGCAGAACAGCACCAGGGAACTGCTGAGGACCCCCATGCCAGAAGCTGCCCCCCTGGCTTCAGCCAGCACTTGGCAGTCATCAGCGATAGCTGCCAGGTGCAGTACTGTGTCCAGGCTGGCATCTTCACAGGGGGCTCACTGCCCCCTGCCCACCTGCCACCCTTCACTCGGCCCCCCAGCAACCAGCTGGCCATCGACACAGTGCTGGTAAGCAATGGAGACGGGGACAGTGACTGGGTCCAGGATGGGCAGAGCCACATGTGGCGGCTGGCCCAGCCAGAAGAGATGGAGCACATGGCAGAGATGGTGAGGGGCCAGAGGCTGACAGGGGGTGAGGTGGCTGCCATCACTGTGGCAGTCCTGGTGGGGCTGGCCACCATCCTGACAACCATCAGCTACAGCCACCGGAGGTACAGGGCAAGGGGGTACTGTGCAATGGGTAAAGGGGACAGGCTGTCTGCAATGAGTCCTGAGGACAGCACTGTGCTGAGTGTAGGCAAGGGGTACCAGCAGGAGCCGGAGGGGCTCATGGCTTAACCACAGTCCCTGCCCAGTTACCAGGAAATGCCTTGTGCCGCAAACCCCAGCAAAGCCCCCTGCTCAGCCACCAACACCCTACCCCTCGTACCCTGGAGTTCAGGGTCCCTGTCCCCATGGAGGGCCCAGGTTCACCTCACCATGGGGTGATACCAGATCCCCAAGCTACAGCCATGTGCACCAGGGAGGTTCCACAGCCTTTCAGACATCTCTCCCCTCGCCCCAGGTAGCATGGACAGCAGCAGCAAAACTTCAGCTCTGAGGAAGGAGGGTGCAGAGGGACCCCATGCAGACATGAGTGGAGTTAGCCACTGATTTCTGCCCGCTGCAACTAGATGGCAACCCCTGTCTCCATGTATATCTATCAGGATAGATATACTCACGCATGCAGAGAGGCACGGATCAGTTTTATTTCAGCCAGCAACTAATTGCATAGGCAACGCAGCATTAAAAAAATGAAAAAAAAAAAAATTAAAATTGTAAAATGACTGTGTTACCTTAAGAGCCATAAGGCCGGCACCCAGGAAGGGTGGAGGGCTCCCCTTCCTCCCCCAGATCACAAAGGGTTTTGCAGAGCCGGGGTTTTCCTGCAGTGGGTGAAACCCAGGGCTTGGGTGGAGAAATCACACTGATGCAGTTCCCCTGGCTGCAGAGCAGCCCCAAAAATGTTTTGGGTTTGTATTTTTTCTCTGGGGAAAGAGGTTTTCTCCGTTGAGGTAGAAAATAACATTCCACGCTTAGGACAGCTGGGGACAGACCAGAGCAAAGGGGCATCAGGGGGACGAAGGGTGTCCATCTCTCCCCACAGTGCCCCCTTGCTCGCCTGGCCATACGGACAATGAACAGAAGACAACAGAGAGGCCAGGCCATGTAGGGACAGCAATGTGTCCCCTGCCATCCACTTTATTGACCCCCACCCTCCCCTCCACAGGACAGCCAGCTTGGGGTGATGCAGCCCCCAGGCCAGGGAGAATAAAAACAGCAACAACAGAATGATGCACAGCAGGACAGGTCTCCCTCCCACACTGCTGTCCTCTGGGACAGAGGGCGAGGTAACCCCCTTGGAAAATGCAACAAAATGGGCTAGGAGCAACAGTGCAGGGCTGGGGGCAGCCTGGGCAGTGGCAGGTGCTACCCCCCCACAAGCTGGTCTCCAAGGCCAGGGGTCTCACAGGACAGGGCCAAGAGTGCAGCCAGTCCTCACCTGTGGGGTGAGAGAGAAGTCCTACCAAGTCCCCCAAGGGCAGGGACCCCAAGATGCCATGCAACCCCCAAACCCCATCACCCACATTCTCCTGCCCACACCAACCCCCCTGGTCCCAGCCCAAAACTGCCATGCCAACCCACTGCCAGCCAGACACAGCCCCCGGGCCTCCCCAGGTTCCTTTGGGCATGGTGCTGTGATCCTCCTGCAGGAAGGGGAATCGTTCCTACCCACACCTGTGCCTGGCCCCACAGGGACCCACAGGAGACAGCCCTACCATGGGGCACTGATCCCCTTTGGGCACAGAAGCGGTGCTGTCCCCGTCCTGTCCCAAGCACCACCAGTCTCAGCCCTGAGTCTGGACATACCACCACATTATCCTAGGCCACCTCCCAAAATGCCACCATCTATATGTACATATATACAACAAAACCCCAAAACACGAGGTATATAAAAATTCAATGCGGGGACGACCCCATACAAACAGTTCAAGGAACCCACTACATTGGGGGGGGTGGGAGACAGGCCAGGAAACCTGCCTTCCTCCTCCACACCAGTCCCCCTGCCCCCAGAACAGGGAAGGCAGCCCAGACAAGGGGACCCTGCAGAACATAAGCTCAGACATAGCCAAGAGGAGAAGGGGGCACAGGGCTGGGGGGCCAGCCAAGGCAGACCAGGGCCCCCCAAACCACCATGGACACAGGAGACCAGTGGGGAGTTACCAGACAGGACAAACCAAATGAACAGATGGCTGAGGAGAAAGGCAGAGCAAGGACTCCCACAGCTTCCACTCCCACCACAGGCACCAGCCCTAGGTAGGAGTCAGGGGCATTAGGCCAGGCTGGGACCATCCAGTAGATAAGGAGGAAGGGAAGTCCAGCACCCCAAGCCCTTGGCATGGTGGCAGTGAGGAGAGGACACCAGCTGGAGGGGATGGCCAGGCCAGCATGAAGCCCTGTGTCTCTGTGGGGGCAGGGGCAGGCTCCCTATCCATGGGAGTGAAGGAGATGGCCAAAAGGACCTTCTCCTGCATTCCCAGACAGTCTGGGGATGCTCCCACTGGGCAGGTGAAACTGGGAGCAGGGGGTCCAGGTGCAACCCGCAAAGCCCCTACCTAGGCCAGGTTTCTCCACCAACTTTACCCTCGGATGGCAGGGCGGAGCAGTGTGTGGCACTGCCACTCCTTCCCTTGCCTCCCCACCATGGTCTCAGTCCTTCTCCTGTGCCAGGCTCTCCTCTGTGATGCCCTGGGCCGCAAGCTCAGCCAGGACATTGTCCAAGTAGTTGATGTCAGGGTAGCCATGGCCAGTGAGGTTGGATCCAAACTCTGTCTTGTGGTGGATCTCATTCCAGATTACAGTGTCTGACTCGCCTGTGGTGCTGGAGGTCCCGATGGCAAAGATCAAGCGCCGGTCCCAGGCTACCAGCAGCAACTTCAGTACCTATTAGGGGAAAGGATGGGGTAGGCAGCAAGGCAAATGCAGCAGTGTGAAGCACCCACTTTTGCTCAGGGCATGCCTGATCACCCTGGTACACCCCAGCCATGTGAGCAATGCAAGCCAAGGCCTCCCAAGGAGCTCAGGATCATAGCAAGAAGTCCTACCCCAACAAATATAGTAGGACCAGACAGCAGAGCTCCCACACCACGTGGGAACATCTCTGGGCTACTGCAGAGTATGCTGGATGGGCTAGGGGGAAACCCTCCACCCAGATTTGCCTGCGTAAGCTTGTCTGCTCTTCCCTGGGCTCCAAATAGTTGCTCACTCCTTTTCCCCTCAATACACCCTTGGCCAGCTCTAGCCACCCAGGTGATCCCTTACCTTTCTGCCCTTCTCACTGTCTGGCAGGTAGCAGTGCCGGGGGAAGCCACGGGCAGTGAAGCTCTTCCCAGGGTTTGGATGCTCTGGTCCCTGCAGTATGCAGAGTGGGAGAGAAATAAAACTCTTCTGAAGTCCTGAAGGATGCTCTGGTCACAATGTACTACCTCAACCTCAGTGGACACAGAGCTGCTCACTGCTGTGCAGGGCAGCCATGCTCCAGCACAGTGGCCCCAAATACCACCATCCCCACTGCCATCAAGCAGATGGGATCAACACTTTTATGCAGATGTAACCCAGACTTCCCACAACATCCTTATGGACATGGAGCTCCTGAGACATCATTGAACCAAGAGCCCCGAGTCAAGACATGAGCTGCAAGATGAGTCGGCAGTGATGCAGCAGTGACCAGGGCCACCAACCCCCAGAGGGGACCACCCATGTACCCCCCAGGCATATGGTCAGGCCACACCTGCACGCCCGGGGGAATGCTGTAGATGATGCGGATGGTTTTGCAGTCAGAGTGGCCAGGCAGTGCATGAGGGATGATGTGATACTCCATCTTCCCTGGTGGCTGTGTCCCTGTCTTCACCCCATAGATGGTTTTGCAGGTGGGACACTGCAGGCTGCCATCCTGAGAGCAGGAAAAGAGGGGAACAGAATGAAAGTGGAACCCACCAGCACCATGCCATACCTCCATCGCTGAGCAGCACCGAATGGCGTTTTCATCATTAAAACAGTAATTTCAAAAACACTCAGTAAACAGAGAGTAGGGCTGGGAGATTTTGCTGCAGCAACCCAACTTTAACAAAAATCTGAGATTTGCATTTCCCTTCCTCATCAGTTTTACAGTCTTCGCTATTTTCCCTGACTCTAGTTTGGGTTTGTTTGTTTGTACTGAGAAAAAGCCCACCCAAGTAATGTGAAACACTGTGAATGTCAAGCACAAGGGATATTTGCAGGGCACTCAGGAAAGCCCACTTGCATCTGGAAAAGAACTGCCTGGCACTGCGTAGCTCTGTTCAGATATGCAGGGATCAAAGTCCATCACCACTAACTACCTGGGAAGGGAAGCAGGAGCATAGTGTGTGAGTGGTGGGAAAACACCCATGCAACCCTGTTTTCTGATTTAGAAGTTCCAAGGTGCTTGCTGCTAATAAAAATTAAAACTCTCTCAGGGTAGAGAGGTTGGAGCCCTCCAGGGCAGCAGGACTCAAGCACTGGCCCACCCAGGGAAGTTGATACCCAGCACAGGTCACCTAGCCAGGGCTGCATTGTTGTACCTTGTTGCCATTGTTGTACATAGCAACCAGGCAGTGGAGGTGGAAGACATGGCCGCATTTCACCAGCTTCCCCACCAGGTCAGGCTTGACAGCTGGCTGGGGTCCCTTGTAGCCCGAGGGTGCTGAGAGGCGTTCCATGCAGATGCTGCAGTCCTGCACAGAGGGGTAGGAGAGGGATCAGGTGCATGGATGCAGCCAGAGCCTCACCAAGGATATGGATGAGCCACCCTATCTTGCATGAGGACCAGCTCCCATCCCTGGTGCCATGTTGTCCCCCTTGGGCCACACAGGGGCCCACCAACACATGCCTGTGGCACACAGCCCATCTTCATAAAGGGATGGGGACAGGGCAGGCCCCTGCACGGCACAGTGTCATCAGCTGTTTCCCCAGTTGCTCCTCCCATAGCACCCCAGAGACATCCCAGCATGGCCCTTGCTGCTCGCACCTCATCAGGCGGATGCCGCACCTTCTGCAGGTATTTTTTCAGTACCTCCTCTGGGGTTTTACCTGTAGGATTGCAAGAGTCATAGGGGCTGGAAGGCAGCACAGGGGATACCCACTGCTGGAGGCAGCGGGAGGGGACAGGGAGAAGCAGGTAGGGAAGGGAGGACAGGAAGAGGGACTAAGTGGCAATCTGTCTCTCACCCTTCTTGGCTTGTTTCTTGGTGGTCTTGCGGCATGTGTGGGAGATACCAGGGATGGACTCGATCTCGCTTTTGCTGACAGGTGGAGGGTGCAGCACCAGCTTGGGAGGCCGTGTAAGACAGACGGGCAGCCCGGCTGCACTCATTAGGATCCCCGTGATCCCTGGGCAAAGGGGTCCCAAATGTCACTGAGGAATCTGCATCACCCTAAACCCCAGATGTTCCCCCCAGAACCACCCGCACTGGGGCTGACTCCCTGCTAGGGAGGCTAGCGGTCACTGGGTCCCCTGCTGCAGCCCCCTCCTCACCTGCCAGTGCTGGGTTGACGGGGCTGGAGCCAGTAAGGTTCTTCACAGGGACGGTGGGGACCCTGCAAGGAGCCAACAGAGACCTCATCAGGGTTAGAGGCAAGCATCTATGTCCCCAGTGGCCAGACAATAGTTGCCTGAGCAACTGCACAGGCCCTGGCTAGAAACAAAATTCCCCGACACGGAGACGTGCCCCACTGCCGCCTTTTCTCTTGCTCTATAGAAACCCCGCCTGCATCTCCATTCATGGCCCCTTTTTGTCACTGTTCCCTGGGACAGTCTGTTGGCTTTTTTTTTTTTTTTTTTTTTTTCCCCTCTTTTCTTCTGGCCACATCGCTGCCGTAGCTCTTTCCCCACTCCTCCCCTTGGGGCTGTCTTCCATGGGAAAGTTTCCCAGCGTGTCAGGAGAGAGGAAAGGGGCCAGGCTGTGACAGAAGGCGGACGGCAGAGACAGACAAAGGGGAACAACAGGCTCATTAAGCGCCCACCCCCTAGAAATAAAAAAAACAGGTCTTTGAAGGGTGGGGCTCTTGAGGGACCCCTTCTCATGGGGCCTGAATGGCTTTTCTTTATGCCTTTTGCAGTTCCCCCACCCATTCCTTCCCACCAAGAAAAAGAGCAGCCTCGGTCTCCTCATTGAGATGCAGGAGCCACTCCATCCTGGCTCCAGTCCCCAGGCACCCATGGGGAAGGCAAGGGGCCCAGCAGAGCCCCCCGCACAATGGAGACTGGGGACCACTAAAGTCTGTCTCCCACCAGGCTCAGGGGTGACAGCACCCCTGCAGCCAGGATTCCCATAGGGTTACAGTCCCTCTGTGTCCCAGAGAGGGGAAAAAAATACTGCGCTGCCCCCGTTCCCTGCCCAACCACCCTCTCACTCGCATGCAGCAGGACTCACCCAGAGGCAATGAGCACCCGGGACTGGGCAATGGCCAGGCGCTGGAGCTGGTTGCGGTTCAGGGTGCCGAGGCCAGGACGGGACGCCTTCCCACTGCCCGCGCCAGGGGGGCTGGCAGTGGAGCTGGACAAGCTCAGGGCAGGTGTGCTGGCTGCCTGCCGCCAGCCCCCTTGGGCTGCCAGAGGTTTCAACGAGCCACGCGCTGCGGCCGCACCGTCAGATGCCTTGGCCCCCGGGGCCAGGGCTGGGGCTTTGGAGGCAGCAGGTGGGACAGGGGGGACTTTGCGGGGCTGCAGGGTTGCAGTGCCAGGGCCAGCAGCTGACACAGTGGCTTTGACACTCATGACCAGGAGGCACTGGGGACAGGCACAGGCAGGGACCGGAGGGGCCGGCGCTGCCCCAGGGCTGGTCGGCCAGGACTGAGACTTGGGCAGGGTGCCCGAGACTAGCGGGTAGACCATATCAAGGCGGCGGCGGACACGGCGCTTGCGCTGAGTCTGCCGGTTTATCTGGCCCATGGTGGCAAAGTCAATGATGTAGCAGAAGCCAATGGCACTCAGGTCCACCCAAGGGTGCTGCTTCTCATAGGCACGCTGGATGGTGATGCCCACATCCATGTCATAGGGCGTCCATGATCCGCTGTCATTCTCCCACTCCCACACAACTCCCTTGCCCGGCGCTGACGATGGGTCATAGTAGCTGCGCCGGACAGGGCGGATAGTGCCTGAGGGGGGGTGAGAGATACCATCAGACCCTGGCACCAACACACACCTGCAAGCAAGGAGCAAAACCACCCCAACCTGCCCTACCGGTGCCCTTCAGCATGCGAACAGTATGGCTTTCCAGTTCAGCTGTTGTCCCTGCCTTGCCAGGGGATTGGTGTACCTCAGTTTCCCCAGGCTGCTGCCTGCAAGCCCCAGCACAGCCAAAGGGCCAGGGAGCCCCTGTGCCTACCACATAAGCACACCCCAGTGGGACAGGGCAGAGAAAAGGGCAGATTTCACGCTCATCAGTCTATGGTGGTGGCCACCCTCCCAGCCCCAGCACACAGACACTCAATCCTGGATGGGGAAAGACACAACCACAAGCTTGGCTGCTCCAACCTGCTCCCAGGGACCTCCCATGGGAGCCTGATGAAACCAGGCACGTAGGCACCAGACTCCTACAGTGCCCGCCATGGACAGCCCTGTCTCCCTCTTAGGTCTGAACTGCGATGAGGAATAAAAGATTTCAGGGGCAGCTCTGAGCCCTGCAGTGTCTGTGGGAGTAGAGATTGCACCAGCCCCACTGTCTGCAGCTTCCAAAATGGCCCCAGATGAAAACCCAGACTGTGGCACAGGGAAAATCCCTGTGAGGTTGAGAAAAGACATACAAGCAGGGCCACACACCTGACTCCCACTCCCATAAGCAAGCATTCAGAAGGGAATGAGAGCGCAAAACACAAAGGCTTTGTGGCTTGCATCCTTATTTCTGCTAGGTGGTTCTTTTCTCACTGCTTCCAGTTGACTCAGATATACTCAAAGCACAGATGCAAATTTTGGAAATGCCTACAATGAGGAGAAAGCCTTCCTCTTTAGGATGTCTCGTGGCACAGCATGGCAGGCTGGACATGGCTAGGCTCAGCCTCAATGTCCTGTCCTGAGCATGCTATTAGAACGCAAGAGTTGTTTGATTAATAGGTGGGACAAGTTCACGAGCATCATTACCTCCAAGCTCTTCTGCCTTGCTGCCAGCAGTAGGAACAAGAAAGCTCAGACAAGAAATAATAAGCCTGCTTCTTTGGCTTTTCACCACGTCTTGAAAAGCCTGCAAGAATTTCAGTCCCTGTCCACCCCCAACTCCCTGCTGGGAGCAGCCACCACTGTTGGGACCACACGGTACCATTTCCCACAAAAAAGTGGTCTAAAAAGGAACGGTTGTTATCAGCACTAATGACAGGTGCCTATTGAGCACCCTGCCATATAGAATGGGGTACAGCTGCATCCCAGGCCAGCCAGGCCACCCACCCTTGTCCTGCTAAGGGGCATCCCAGGGAGAAAAGCCGCTGGCACTGGCAGCACAAAGTGGGGCCAGAGAGGAGAGGGGTGGTGATTTATCCTAATCCAGTGGGAAGTGGGGAGGGCAGTGGCATGCGGCATATGGCCCTCCGGGTGGTGGTGTGGGAACACTGTGCATCCCTCCAGCCCAGCCCAGCCAGCCTCCCATTCAGCCAGGGAAGAAAAGGGACAATAGCTATTCAGGGCCTGCCAGGGTCACGACCCCCCAAATCAAAGCTGTTTAATGACCCAAAATACCAACATCCCCAGCAACCCAGGGAGAGACAGAACAATCCTTCTTTCAGGCCTCCTCCCCATGCAACAATAGCTATCAAAAGCTGGCCCCCAGCCCTGCTGCACAGGTCCTTTGTACCCACACCCCCTGGCAGGGGAGGGTCCTCACTAGCCCCCAGGGCTGCTGGGGGGGGAAGGAGGGCAAAGGAGGGTGTCCAGCACTTTGGCACACCTAACATCCCTTGTCCCAGGGTCAGGGCCGTCACTGGGGTGCTCACAGGACACAAATTTCCTGTGCCAACCTCTCCCCCCACTGGTGCCTGTGGCCCACAACGTGTACACCCCTAGAGCTGTATGTCCCCCACCACTGCGGAAATCCCCACCACCATGCCTGCCTGTTACCCTCCCACCCCAAATAATGCCCATTTCCTGTCCAAGCCATCACCCTGGGGATCCCTCACCTGCCTGTGCCCTCCCTGAAGATCCCTTCACCTGCTTGTGCCCCCACCCCGGGCACCTCCATGGGCTGCCATGACCCACAGTAGCATTTGGCCCCCAAGCACCATACAGCACAAGGCCTTTGGGGTTGATGGCAACTCAGAAGTAGCAACAGAGGGAGCTGGGTTCGACAGGGCAAGGCTCTGCCCACGAAGAAACTGTGGGCAGAGGAAGGAAAACACCACAGTGGGCAATAGGGTTCAGGGAACCAGCAAAACCCAGTAAGGGATCAGGAACATGCAGGCAGGGCCAGGCAGCGTGGGATAAGGCAAGCACTTGGGGACCCGGCAGGATGGCATAACACAAGCTGGCAATGAATGGGACACCCTGAGCAGAATGGGCTTGCGCAGCAGCACGGAGAAGCAGAGCTGTGCAATTTCAAGGCAGGCAGAGCAGGGTGCTGCAAGTCAAATCCAGACGCTGTGCAGGACAGGGCAATGCCACCCATGATCAAGCAGGATAACACAGCACGGCACCCAGCAGCACAGCACAGAACAGCACAGCCAGCAACGCGGCAGCAAGAGCAGGTGATGGGATGTAATGCAGGGCAAGGCAACACGACGCAGTATGGGACTGGGAAAGACAGTGCAGTACAACCAGCTCGAGCTCAGGCAGTGCAATGCAGCTCAGCGTTGTCCAACACTATGCAATGCAATTCCAGGTCAGGCTGCGCTGTGCAATACCGGACCCGGCAGCAACGGAATGCACAGTGCAACTCTACACCAACCAGTGCAATGCAACAAGAGGCCTGGAAATACCGAACAAATCCAGATCAGTCGCGGCAGGCAGAAAAGCAGCTAAGCGGGCAGGGCACCCCAGGGTCTGGCACCACCACTCTGTGGGGCCGAGGAACCCGGACCGGGCAGTGCCACGCAGCGCCATCCCGGGGAGGCCGGTACAAGGCCCGGCCGGGCAGGGCTGGGGGTCAGCCGGCGATGGGAGGCAGCGCGAAGCACTACAACACTGTCCCGGGGCCTAGGCGGGCAGGGCGGGCCGGGGCAGGGGTCGAGGTGGACGGCCCGGGACTGCCTGACTCACCGGTATCCTGACGGAACTGGTGCATGGACTGCAGGTCGATGATGTAGGGCGCCAGGCGGCTGTCGGCCTGGCCCAGGACCACGCTGCCGCCCGCCCGCGGTCCGGCGCGGGCCACCGCCTCGATGTGGTGGCTGACGGCCGGGCTGTAGGGCCGCCACCGCCCGTGCTCATTCAGCCATTCCCACACCACCACGGACGAGGCCAGCAGCATAGCTCCGTCGCCACCGCGAGCCCCGGCCCGCCGCCTCCTCCGGCTCCGGCTGGCCGCCGCAGACGCCCCGCGGCCGCTGCAGCC
>JAAWXA010000063.1:1250225-1302799 GCA_038090715.1 Florisuga fusca | reverse complement strand
CCCCTCAAAAAAAAAAAGCCCCAAAGGGACTGGGGAGGATGTCCCAGCCACCAACCACAGGTAAGCTGCATGCACCAAGACAAAAACGTCCCTTTTGGTTGGTTTTTGGTTTAGTTTTTTTTTTTTCCTCCTCAGTACATTTATTTTGGTTATGTACTATCCAGATTAAAAGAAAAAAACAGGACTTGAAAAGCAGTTTCCCTTTAGCATCACAGTACACTGAGCCCCGTCCCAAGCCCCAGCCCGGGGATCACAGGGCCAGTGGCCAACGCGACTGCATCATTGCCACCTGGTGGCTACTGCAGAAAGAGCTGCGGAGCTGCGGGGCCCCCCCGCCTACAGCGGGCACAGACCCAGGCCCAAACCCTCCATTCCAGGGTCCCGGGAGGGCACAGCAGCCACAAGCTCAGCAGGTGAAGGGCCCTGTGCCCCCTCCCCGGGAGGATTAAAAAAAAAAATAAATACAGGGAAAAAAATACAAAAATGTTTATTGCAAACTACTACAATAATTTATTGAAGCAAACCATGCGAGTGAAGGAGAGACATCGAAGGGAAGAGCAGCTGCAGGAGGGCTGTCAGTTTCAGGGTTTCCAATGGGAGTGGGAAGAGAGCTACACCAGTCTCTCCTGCATCAGGATTAGCAGGCTGTGGTTAGAGGACAGACAGGCAACTGGCTGAGACCAGGAAAAGAAAAAGAGCTACAAGAGGTGTGTATGGAAGGACAAGGCAGTGAGTGGCAGGGATCAGAGGTGTCCAGGCCAGGAAACAAATGAGCTGCTTGACACTGCATCCCAGAGACGCAGCCGATGGCAAACTCTGTTCTGCTCAGCGCAGCTGGGTCAGATGCAGAACAAAGCAGCCTCTCAGGCAGGTGCAATGAGCTGTGCCACCAGAGGTGAGCAAGCCTTTGACACAAAAACATTTTAGCATCATCCCTCAGAAAGCAAAACCCCAAGCTCTCCGTTTTAGTGTTCCATGCAAGGCTCTGCCCACACTGCACCTCCCATGGAGCGCAGGGGTCTCTGGGCCCAGAGAGAAGACCCATGCTCCTGCAGGGTGAAACCATCAGAGCTGGGTTTGAACACACCTCACCATGCTGCTACTCTTTAGTTTTCAAGGGGAGGGAACCAGCTGGCTATACAAAATCTTCCGGCTGGAAATCACAAAAATTTGATCCAAGCAAGAAATTGGATCATCCCAACTGAGGAAATTAGCTTATTTTAACACTGTGCCACCGCAGACCTGGCATGCACTGTCCCAAGAGACCCATGTTAGGGACACTGGGCCCTCATCCTTTATCTCCAGAAGAGGCTTGTGGACAGACCCATCTCCTGAAGGCACGGGAACCATGCTGTTGCCACGGTGCAAGAGCGTGGGATGCCCACACCCAGATATAAGACACCAGCATTGCAAACTGTTCAGCAATGAACTACCCCAACACCAGAAGTGTTTCTACTTGCTCTAACAGACATCAGTGTAAGAGGGGAAGGGAGGGGGCAAATCAGGACAAATGGCCCAATAAAAGCTGTCAGGTGTGGGCCACGGCTCGATTTCCAGGCAGCAAAGGGGCAGAGTGGGTGTTCAGAGTCAGTTTCCTATAAGAAGTTCCAAATTACATTCCCTATTTTATTGCGAATTTCTCCAGCCCCCAGGTACCTGATCTCACCTAGCTGCTCTGTGCTACAGACAAGATACTTCACCTCTGCTCCCAACCACGTAAACGCAACCAAAAAAAGCAAGCAAACAAAAAGCCCAGGTTATTCTTCACCTCTTCCAAAAACACTACGAATTCAAGGCCACTGAATCTCCACACAGATTTTCAGATAAGAGCAAAAAGATCCAAGTCTCCATAGCAGATACATCACACCCCAGGTAAACTTTTCCAAGGGCTCAGAGCTGTCCTAACTACACTGGCAGGCAACACTTGAACTGCCACGTTTCATGGAAAGCAGGGGTGCTTGCGCAGAGAGCAGCTTTGAGAACACTGCTGCACAACCCCCTCCCCCCCAAAACAGGGGCAGGGCAAGAAGCCAACAGCCTCTTAGTCCCACATCACTCTACTGCCTTGGATAAACAAGCCTGAGACAACCAAATCCAGTCCCTCCTTCTGTGTGTGTCTAGACCTGGAAAGGAGAGGCAGAGGTGGATGAGGAGCACAACATCCTTCAGCAGCAAGCAGCTCACAACTGTTCTGACAGAAGAACAAGTTTCTGGCTAATGATGTTCATCCCTGAAAGGCTAGTGAGCAAGGGGGAGGCAAAAAGAGCATTTAATGCAAGGAGCTCACCCCAGCCCGGGAAGAAGGGAAACAGCCTTCACTCACCTCATCCTGCAAACAGACTCATCTCCAGGGGTTCTCCCCCTCCTCTGGAAAAGCTGTGAGACACATCTGCCTCCAGAACACTGCCTTCCTTCACCTTGGCTCTCCCGGCTGCTGTTACAACAGCATGACGTGCTCCCTGCAACTCATTAGTGCAAAGGAGCACACTAGGAAACAGCCCCAACCCCTTCCACCCCCACCCCCTAAGAACAGAACTAAAAAATACCGACCCTTTTTTTCATCAATAAATAAGGAATCTTGTTACCACAACACAAAAACGAAACATGTTCAAAGTGCAAATTACTGTCACCAAACTGGGATGCTCCTCCTTGCCTCTCCCACGCAGGGCTCCCCTAGCCCCTGGGCCTCTCCAAGCAAACATGATCTATGAGCCAGGGCGTTCCCTCAACTTCCTGCCAGAGCTGGAGCCAAGGAGTGCAGTGGGGAGAGGGACATGCGCTGTTCCACAGCTCACCCTGCCGAGGGGGCCTAAAGTGCCAAGCCAAACTCCCAGCCCTGGGAGGAAGAATGAAACTGCAAGGACCAGAGTGTAGCAATGCATAGAAGTTGGGGCCAGGGGCAAGACAGAGTCCTAAGAAACTTGCCCAGAACACATCAAATGCTTTCTAGTTTGTGAGTGGGGGCCATGTCAAGGAGTCAGAAAGGCATCTGCTTTGGGGTAGAGCAAAAGGTTTCAGCATTCCGCCCCTTCCTTGGAAAATTCCATTGCTCAATCCAACTTGCTCTGGTAATGGCAGCATGTGCCCCTTTCTACAAAGGAGCAGTGGTTAGGATAAAGAGGATGTGCTGTGATCCATGCTGGAGGAGAGCAGACCCTTCGGTTATTTACTAGTATTGTGAGTGTTCCTTTAACTTCTCTCTTTCAGTACATGTTTCAGCTTTTTTTTTGTTGTTTTGGTTTTTTGTTGTCCTTTTAAATACAGAGTCCAAACCGTCCCAGGACCCACATGCTTCCCCACCCACTAAGGTCCAGTGGAGTCTGAATCTTCAATGAGCACCTCTGTGGTGGCTCCCAGGATCTCTGTGTTCATCACCAGCCCCTCGGCGTTTGTACTGCTACCACTGCCCACAAAGAGCTTGCCATCAGCTACCAGGCTCACGCGCTCTGCCCCACTGCAGTATGTCTTCGGCATCCCATCTGGGTTCAGCAGCAGACAATCTGCCGGGGCAGTGCTTCCCAGGGGGTCAGGAAGAAGGGGGAGGCCCTGGGCATCAGTGGGTGGCACAATGGCCTCAGTATTAGTACCCAGGATGTCAGTGCTGGTGATCAGGGCACCTGCATTGGCTGCCAGTGCTTCAGCAATAAGCACTTCAGGGTGGCTCTTGGCTTTGTGAGCAACGACGCTGTCCTTCTTCTCAAATTTCTTGCCACAAATGTTGCAGGAGAACTGGTAGAAGGAGTCTGCATCATGCTTCTTCATGTGCCAGTTGAGGGAAGCCTTCTGCCGGCAAGTGAATCCACAGATCTCACACCTGGGAGGGGAGAAAGAGGAGGTCACACCACAGGGACATCCCCACACACTTGTGGGGACAGCAATAGCAAAGATGCAGCCCAGGACAACAGCAAAGGCTCACTAAAATGGGATGTCACCACGGCACCAGCACTTCCAGTTTTATTTGCAGAAGGCTTATGTTCCTCAGATCTCTACTGAGACAATGCTTCAAGGAGCAGGTGAGACAAGTGGCAACTCAAATGTTCCTACAGGTTTGTGTTTAAAAAGAGCTGGGACACCAAGAACAGCTTCTAGACCTGACTTCAGAGCTGACCCTGCTCTTGGTGCAGTCCAAGAACACCCTCGGTGTATCAAATGGTCTCTCAAAGTAAGAGGGCGATAAACAAGCAGAGGTACTCACTGCAAGGGCTTCTCGCCCGTATGGATCATTCGGTGCACCGCCAAGTTATGAGAACTCTTGAATGCCCGGGCACAGTACTCACAGATGTAATCCCTTTGATCTAAAAAGCAACACCAGTTGGAGCATTATTCTCCAGCAGACCCGCCCCCTTTCCCAGCTCTCACATGTTGGGGGCAAAACTCCACAAGAAGCAGCAGAACTAGAAGTGCCAAGAGGCTAGGAGGCATAGCAAAGAAGGTGGTGTCCCAAAATACACCACAGCAGCTGACCTGGAGAGTTGAGGAGTGGTTCAGACTCTCCTAAGAGCTGATTACCCATTCTGACCAATACTGAAGAACTGGCAGTTTAAGGCAGCTTGGCTTGGTTTGTTCCTCTACAGAACCCAAGTGATACTTGCCAGAGGGGGAATTAAAAGCTCCACAGCCTGTTTCATTTCCTTTAAATATGGTAATCCAGAAGGAAATAATACCCTACTGCTGCAAATCTATGCCACCTGCCTTGGCTTTACTCTCCTCTGAAGTTCTAGGGCTTTTCCAGTCCCCACTCACATCTCTGTTCACTTAACCCGAGGGGGTGTTTGTACACATCTCCCACCTCCCTGTACCTGTGTGGTGTTTGGCATGCCGCAGGAGCTGCTTCTGGAGTCGGAAGAGCCGACCACAGGAAGGATGAGGACATACGTATTTTTTCTTCAGCAAGTGCTGGTACTTTATGTGATGCTACAAAGGAAGAGTGAAAGGTTGAGGCTCTTTCTTTACATGGCTAAGAGCACAACTGAATCACACCGATCCCAGATGGCCCTTCAGCAGGCCACCAGACTCTGGTGTCTGACAAGACACCCTTGTACCACAAACACAAAGGCTGTGATCTCCACTGAAAGCAGACAGACAAGGAAGTGTGGACATCTAGCAACAGGCCAGACAGAGAGACATAGCTGCCCACAGCTGGTGTTAGAAAGGAATGCTTCAGTGCCAGTGGAGCATCAGCTGCCTGTTCTGAACAGCCCTTCCCTGCCCTCACACATGCCAAGCAGGAAGTGAAAAAACTCAACCAACCTGCAGGTAACGTGGGTGAGCCAAGACTGTGCCACAGCCTTCCATCTCACAGCGGACATATTGTATCGGAGGCTTCTTCCTGAGAAATCCATAAGGAAATGGGCAGAGGTGTTAGCTGATGCATCTGAACCCAGGGCAGCAGCAAGATCACAGAATCATAGAATTGGATGGGCTGGAAGGGACCTCAGAGATCATCAAGTCCAACCCTTGATCCACCACCGCTGTGGTTCCCAGCCCATGGCACTGAGTGCCACATCCAGTCTCTTTTTAAATATCTCCAGGGACGGAGAATCCACCACTTCCCTGGGCAGCCCATTCCAATGTCTGATCACCCTCTCCATAAAGAAATTCTTTCTAATATCCAACCTAAACCTCCACTGGCACAACTTAAGACCATGCCCTCTTGTCTTGCTGATAGTTGCCTGGGAGAAGAGACCAACCCCCACCTGGCTCCAACCTCCTTTCAGGGAGTTGTAGAGAGTGATGAGGTCTCCCCTGAGCCTCCTCTTCTCCCAGGCAACTATCAGCAAGACAAGAGGGCATGGTCTTAAGTTGTGCCAGTGGAGGTTTAGGTTGGATATTAGAAAGAATTTCTTTACTGAGAGGGTGATCAGACACTGGAATGGGCTGCCCAGGGAAGTAGTGGATTCTCTGTCCCTGGAGATATTTAAAAAGAGACTGGATGTGGCACTCAGTGCCATNGTGGCCAGCAGGTCCAAGGAAGTGATTCTGCCCCTGTACTCAGTGCTGGTGAGGCCACACCTCGAGTCCTGTGTCCAGTTCTGGGTCCCTCAGTTCAGGAAGGATATTGAGGTCCTGGAGCAGGTCCAAAGGAGGGCAACTAGGCTGGTGAAGGGACTCGAGGTGTGGCCTCACCAGCACTGAGTACAGGGGCAGAATCACTTCCTTGGACCTGCTGGCCACGTTGTTCCTGATATAGGCCAGGATGCCATCGGCCTTCTTGGCCACCTGGGCACACTGCTGGCTCATGTTCAGCTTCCTGTCAATCCAAACCCCCAGGTCCCTCTCTGTCTGGCTGCTCTCAGCCACTCTGTGCCCAGCCTGGAGCTCCCCATGGGGTTGTTGTGGCCAAAGTGCAGGACCCGGCACTTGGCCGTGTTGAACCTCATCCCGTTGGAATCAGCCCAACTCTCCAGTCTGTCCAGGTCCCTCTGCAGAGCCCTCCTGCCTTCCAGCTGATCCACACTTCCTCCCAGCTTGGTGTCGTCTGCAAGTTTGCTGATGATGGACTCAATCCCCTCATCTAAATCATCAATAAAGATATTAAACAGGACTGGGCCCAGCACTGATCCCTGGGAGACACCACTGGTGACTGGCCGCCAACTGGATCAGCACCGTTCAGCACCACTCTCTGGGCCCAGCCCTCCAGCCAGTTCCTAACCCAGCACAGGGTGCTCCTGTCCAAGCTGTGGGCTGACAGCTTTTTCAGGAGAATGCTGTGGGAGACGGTGTCAAAGGCCTTGCTGAAGTCCAGGCAGACCACATCCACGGCCTTCCCCTCATCCACCAGGCGGGTCACCCGATCATAAAAGGAGATCAGGGTGGTCAGACAGGACCTGCCCTTCCTAAACCCGTGCTGGCTGGATCTAATCCCTTGCCCATCCTGCAGGTGCTGTGTGATTACACTGAGGATGATCTGTTCCATAACCCTGCCAGGCACTGAGATAAATGAGTTCAAGTGCAGCAGCTCATGAGAGCAAAGGATTACCACCCCAATGCTCTTGTTTGGGCTATGCTGACAGAGACATTTCACTCCACTTTTTGCACTACTTGAGGACTCTTTCTAGAGCTGGGAAAACCCCAGGAGATACTGAGTTCTCAGAATCTATCACTGGGCAGGCTACGGATCTACTCAGAAGCTGGGGTGATGTTTGTGTGTTAGGATTCAGCTGGAAGAAATTAAACCCACACCTATAGGGGGAAGGAAAAGAGGGAAAGGAAAGGCATGCTGCAATTTTACTTTTTTGTCTTCCCTTTCAGGCAGATTTCTATACTGTGCAAGAAGGGTGGCTTTGAGACAATGAACAGCTCTGTTTAGGACACAGGGGAAGCATATCTTCAGAACAGAACTCAGTAGAGGGGAACACTTACCTTCTCTTGGGCAGCCTTGGGCTCTTGTCATCCTTTCTCCTCCTTCCCCTCCTGTAACAGGGTTACAGAAAAAGAATTGAAAGAGACTCCTTTACATTGGTAGAGGGCACAGTTTTTGAAGTGTAGGCTATCAAGAAGGAGCATGCTATAAGAAATACTACAGAACTCACTAGGCTTTTGGCTGAGAAGTAACAGGCTGCATCCAGCAAGACAGCTGCCCTGGCAACTCAAAACACCTGAAGTTTCTAAGGAAGCACTCCTATAAGATGAGCAGGTTCCCTGAAGAAGTTTAGTAACCAGGCCTCCATGCAAACTGCCCTTGCATTTTTTAAGACTGCTGCACCACACAGATGATTGCTCCCTGTGAAGCTGTGATGTCCATGTTTCTGATAGCAGGGTGACACTTTGTTCTGCATGACATTTGGTGGCATGTCTGAAATCACCCTGCTGCTGCCAACACAGTCAGGCTGCAGCTGCACGACTACCTGCTAGGTCTACCAGACAAAACAATTCTGAAGACAGCTGCCTAGCTCAAATGTGTCTCAGCCCACCGCTCACGCTTGCGCAGACACCAGTAAACAGGTAACAGACTGCTACAGCCCAACAGCTAGAAACTACCAACTCTTTTGCCACATTTGACTGAGGAATGGCTATTCTAAAAAACTCTCAACCAGGCATCATATGCTTCTTTTTGTTTTCTTTTAAACGTGTAACTGTCCAATTTGTGACCTTATAATTAAATTCTTCCCTTTCCGGGCTGCCCATCAGCAGACAAGATTCTACTCTTCCAAGTTTCTGCTGAAGACAGCTAGCAAGCTATGCCCTCATTAGCTGCCAGATATAGAAAAATCAATTGAGTGCAAGCTGGAGGCTGGTTCAGAGGAAGGCAACATTCTTGAGAAATAAATGCTTTCTATGGTTTGCTCTCACAACCCTTACCATTTCCTAATGAAGTTTTTATAAGCATGTAATTTTGCCAATACATCCCAGAATTGATGGTGCACCCTACTTCCTCTGATCTGCTGGGTAATGTTTCATACCATGTGCAAAACATCAATCTGTATGATTAGAAAGAACAGGATTAATGATGCAGCAGCTATTTTGCTGTCCTCTGGTTTAACTCCAGCAACTTATACACCTCAAGACAAAAAAAATCTATGCTGTCTCAGCAAACTTATGTTTATAATGTATGAAGTATAATGCACCCTCCCAAGCAACAGCTCTGTCCAGAACATTGTGCCTGCTTGATCATCTTGCTGTAGAGGCACTCAAGGGTAGACTGATGGAACTCTTTTCTAGACTGTGCTGAGACATCTTTATTGATCAGACCACATTCAAGCCACCCCTTCAGAAGAGGCACAGGCTTTACTATGCACAAAAGTAGTGTCTGATCCAAACATCACAACCACAAGCCTCAGAGAGCTGTCTTTAACAGGAAAATTAACAAGTTCTCAAAATATCTGTCTGCTTTCTGCTGTCCGGTGTAAATCAGCTCTGCAGCAGCTTACAAAAGAACATGAGAAATTTAAAGGAAGGTGTGCAGAGCTCGATGCTGCAGACCAGCAGAGGGAGCCCCGTTTGTTCAATTACTCACAGCAGAGCTGAAGTACAAAACCTGCTGTTTTTTTCACATACACTCAGTCCCAAAAGAATGTCTTTGACACAGACACATATATCCACTCTACCTCAGTTTCCAGAAAGAAAGCTTCAGTGTGCAGTTACAGTGACAGCATACCCAAAGATTCTGAGCACCCAAAGCACTCATGGTGATTAGGTAGCAAAAATTTGTTCTTTTATGTCTCCAAAACAATGGAGAACACACAAAACTGTTTTTCCTGAGCTCTGGTGTGTCAGTCCCAAATGCACAAAGAGGACACTTGTCACACAACACATACAAAGTATTGTCATGTCTCCCTTTAGGCACACAACAGAAGAGATGTTGCTTTCTTAAACTGACTTTCTGATACAGTCTTCTAATCCACTTAGGACATAACAACAAGAAACAAATTTTAACAGTGCTCTAAAGTATTTCACAGTGTGTGGCCATACACAGGTAGGCTGACTAAACCCCAGTATGAAGAAAAAAAATCCTCAAACTAAACAAAACCACCAGCTGCTCTATTTTTGCTTGATGAATGTGTACAAGATACTAGGAAGCAAGACTTTTATCAAAACAAAAGGTTCTGTCCTATTATCTATCAGGCCCAGAGGAGGAGAGGGGAAGCCAACAACAAAACAACATTGCATATCAACAAGAATGCAAAATATACGATACATATTGCTACATATAACTGCAGTGAGTTTTACTCACTTCCTTGGTGGTTCTTCATCTTCCTGAAACTCATTCTCTTCTTTCACTTCTACTTTAATCTCTTTCTCTTTTTCTTCCTTCACTTTGCTAGCTTTTCTCCTTTGCTTTGGTGTTTCCCTGCAAAGATACAAATACACCACCTTACTCCAAAATTCTTCCCATTGTCTGCTTTTTACAAAGACTTAAGCAAAAACTGGATCAAAGTTCTATTTATCAAATCCCACCTCCAAGCAGAAAGAGGAACAAGCATTAAGGATGAATGTGGCAGCCAGCAGGGCTCTAAAGGTAGTCTGTTACAGAAGAACTGTAGGCAACATTTAGAACACACTGTGTCCAATGGGAGCTGCTTCACGTTAGCAACTAGCACGGGTTCTTTGGGTTGTATTAAAGCTCATTCAACCAAGATATCACAGTTTTGGGGGGTCTGAAAACACAGTAAGTATGTAATCCAATGTACTTCTCTAGATGAGGCTTGTAGGTTTCATCTCTTGGATCATCTTTGAAAGGAACTTCTTCCTCACTGATGAGCATCTCTTCATCATCACTGCTAGGAAAAAAGGACTTTAGCAGCAACAGCTTAAGCAGTATTGCAAGAATATTCATGCACCATCCCCTAGAATGGCAATCAGTATTACACAGCACTTTCTCATTCAGGATAACTGAGGAAATCTAACAGCTTGCACTAAGGAGCATGATGACAGCCAAAACAGACAGGCTAGGCAGAGCAGTCTCTTCTTGTCAACCCACCTAACTACAGCCTCTGGTTCTGAAGGAACAAAGCTACCAGGTGAAATGTCCAGACCAAATTTTACTATCCAGTTCTTCACAATATTTCCTGACGTCTGCAGTCCATCTAGAACCCACAGTGAAAATGCAAGGGGTCCAGGACTAATCGAGAACATAGCTACTATCCATGCCACAGATCTATCCCTTCACGGCAGCATTTATTTTATGGGGAAAAAAAAAATCGGACCCCTATTTTCCCTTTTTGATACACTGAATAGGAAGAAATACCACAAAATAATCGATTTCCTACCTGACCGCAGCTGTAGACTGATGCTCTTCTGTGACCACTGAAAGGAAAAGTCACCATTAGGTTTCAATCTGTGTTCTCTGCAGTGAGCTCATCTGCCTCAAGATACCTCTGTCAACAAACAGTGCCAGGAGTGCTGGTGGCAGAAGGTACTTGTGACCAAGAAGCACCACACCTGTACCTCCTACAGTCTGCATACTGCTCATAACGTTATGCCCACATCCAGCTCCCTTCAGAGTTTCCCAAGACCTGACTAACTCCAGGAACTTTCAAGCCAGGGCTTCTCACATACCATATTCAAGCTGGTCTGCATTTGGCTCTGACTTGCAGACAAGCTGCAGGGAACCCGTCTTGGATCTGGAGGCACGCAAGTTCTCAGTGTCACGCTGCCGGGCCACAGTGGCCGACCTGCTGCTGCGCCAGCTCCTGCTGGGCCTGGCTGTGCTGACTGGAGAGCCATGGCTGAGGACGCTGGAAACTTCCTCCTCTTCCTTCTCTTCTTTGGGATCTGAAAAAAACACACTGCAATCTCTTCAAAAGTAACAATAATAAAAAGCATAAATCCTATTATTAATGCACACTCCTCTTCGTTGCGTGAGGGTGAACAGCACATCTGCCCCTGTCTACTCTGACAGGGACACTGCTGCCTCTGCCAAGCCGAACAACACATGCCAGGGCTTTACCTCAGCAAGCCTTCATCTAAAACTCTCGTAGCATTTCCTACTGCCTCTAAGCAAAGACACAAATATTTAAAAACAGCACACTTCCCTCTGATCAAGATGATGATTATTTGCTGGCTGTGATCTAAGCACCACGAGACAGACACTCATAAACCTCAGCAACAGCTCTATGAAAGACCAGCTTCAAAGCTGGACCATGTTAAAAGTACTGTCTGGAGACTCCCCCAAACACATATTTAATCAGAACTACATACCTGGTAATAAACCTGTGGAATCTGAGCAGGATGTTTCTGGTCTTATGCTAGAACAAAACTCATCACAAGCAGAGTTAGCCTGAGGTCTATTCATTTATAGCTTCTACAGGTGGTTTCTTTTTTGGCTGATGGCTCATCTCCAGATATGTTTTGTCAGGACAACAGAACAGGCTAAAATGTCTGTGAGCAAGTTCAGCCCTTAAAAACTAAAATTCCCCAGAACAGTTCACTTGATTTCACTTTTTGGTGCTTGCTGTGACACTGGACCTTAAAGAACCCAAATGCCTTCTGAAATTTCATAAATGATGTGCTGAAGAAATTAATTCCAAGTAGGTGGCTGAACTCTCCATGAAGGTTTGCCACCACTCTAGGACACAAAGCCATCTGCAGCACTCCACAGGGCCTGTACCCTGGGCTAAGCTCTGACCCACTCCTTTTCATCCAAACACACTGCTGCCTGTTTCAGGGGGTGTTCTGCTGCTGAGCAGCAGCGAGCTGTCCCACTGAGATGCCTGGGAGTTTATCAGGCACCTTTTGGCCAAGCCACTGGACAGCCCTCTAAGGACAGCTGGAGAGCAGGTCTGCTAGGCTGGAAGTCTCAACAAAGAGCAATCTGCACATCAGGTGCATGTCCTGGTGGGGAGGAAGGTTCACAGCTTCCTGGGCACCATTCACAGCAGCAGTCAGGAAATGGGGACACTGATACTCCCCTTGACTCAGCACTTGTTAGACCACATTTAGATTCCCTCTCCAGTTTTGGATAAATGACAAGAAGGTCGTCAACATGCTTGAGCAGGAATCTGAATGCTGTGATGAACCCATGCGAAGCAGCAAGCGGGACCAGAGACATCCTGAGATCCCTCTCAATCTGAAATCTCTCATTTCAGATCAAGCTTTTTGAACCAAATCATCCTTTTACTTCCAGCATGTAGTCTGCTTTGCACAACACATCCCACCTTGATTAACAAGGTGGGAATAATCAACATTTGACTGAAAAAATCTGACTAGAATACAGGATGAGAGACATCACACTTTCAATGTAAAACAGCTACCAAGTCCGATGTCTTGCATGTATAAAGCTCCCTTCACCATCAGAGCATGAATTACACCTTTTTGGCTTCTTTGTTCTGCAGATCTCAAATGAACTGACTGCTTTACATTTTTAATCCTAGTAGTGGACATACTCATTTTTTTTAAATGCTAAATTAAATCCAAAGACACTTGAAACCATCCTTGAGAAAACTCCCCCTCAAATGCAACCATGTTACCAGTGTTAGCACACAGTGCTGATCCTGGCAGAGGTTTACTCCCTTGGAAGATCATGCAGTCAGATGATTGATTAGCAAGAGCTACTACTGTAAAGATCAGACTTAGGAGTTGTAACAGACCTCCTTCAGAATACATTTCTACAAAGTACACCACTCACTTGGCAATTTTGCTTCATTTCTCTGAAGTGAAGGTGCTAATTAAGCCCCTTCCCATGATTCCTCCTTTTTACCCCTTCCTCTACCTTGGCATGCTTGCCTAGCAGATTCATTTCATTTTTATATGGTATGAATACCTATTTACCTAAAGAAAAAAAAAAAAAAACCACAACACAACCAACCAACCAACCAAACAAAAAAACAATCACAGGAGAAGCATCAAATTATTTACTTTGCAGTAGAACTTGTAAAGCTATACAGAGCTATTAGTTGAAAACCTTTATAATTCTAGATGCTTCCAATGGGGGACACATGCAAAGGTCAGAGCTGCAGCAGCAAACTCGTATCTGCAAAGTATTCGACCTCACTTGCAGCTGGAACCAGCCCTCATCGAGGCTTTGCCTGAAATTTAAAATTGCAAATGAAAAGTTCTCTATCTTTAATAAATTTTGTGTCTCCCATACCTAAGTTTCCTTTTTTTCTTCACAGAAACAGCTTTCTGATGAATCCAGCCTGCATCTCAAAAAAACAAAACAGAAAAAAAAAAACCAACTACAAAACAAAAAATAAACAAACAGTCCAAAATGAAATAAACCACAGTGCTAAATACAGAGACAGCAACCAGCTTGACAAGCAGCACTTCCTCCTCCTGTTGTTTCTTGTCTAACATGCCTGACCTGGCATTAGCAGTAATCACAAGCCTGGACAAAAACAAACTGGAGGTTTTCCAATTTTAATTATGTTTGAGGATCCCTCCCCACATGTCTGATAGGTTAGGAACAGAGTTGTCCCTGTCTCTGTGTATGAGCAATGGAAGGAGTCAGGAGATGCCAACCTGTCCTGACTGTGCAGGGACCATACAGTTATTTTCAGTCCTGTCTCAGGTACCACACTGTGCCTGGCTAAACACAGGCCCTGTGGCTTAACACTGCATTAGTCTCTTCTCTCACAAATGTCTCCACACAGAAAGCCATGCTCCACAGTTAGCAGGATTTGGCATAAAGAAGGAAAAGAAACGAGACAAAGGGAACAAACATTGCGATTACAGAGAATCAGGCTCTGTTCTTCCAACTAAAAAATCTGCTGTTTGAACCTCTGGAGACTGAAACATCAGAAAAAAAACTAAATTAGAAAGGCTGTAGTCAATTCTGCATTTAAAAGTGTATAAGCCAATATCCTGCTAGTTCATTTCAAGTGTCAACAATGGTGATGGACATCCTACCAATCCTACAAAAAAAAATTTGTCCAAAAAATAGCAGTCACTGGCCAAAAAACCAAGGAAAGGAAACCTGGGAGGAAATTAGCTACAAAGCTGTAGCTCTTTTAATCGTTAAGACAGCCAAAAATCAAGTTTCTGGGTACTGCTCTACTTCCTAACAGAGTTTACCCCAATGACGCTCCATGTTCACTCACCGTGCTAGTACGCAGACTCCTGTTTTCAGACATGCGGCAGAAATCTGTGGGGTTAACCAGACCAGCAAGAGCATCTCTCTCTGAACCTGTATCATCTTTTTTCTATATATATCAGCATTGCCACAAACTGTAACAGACGGTATAAACACCAAAGCTTTTCCACTGCCTCCCAGACCAGGAGATAAATTCACCCTTACAAGTCTCAGTTCCTCCTAGTATCATGAATCCACTTTGCAGGCAGCATATTGACAGGAAGTCACGGAGACCGGCACTTGTGGTTTTCCTCATGCTTTGTTTCTTGCCTCATCCACAGCCATATCACACCCTGGCCCTACAGTGAACTGCTCTGAGAACAAGGTGCTTACTGCTTCTTTTGCATGTCACTGGATACAGCAAGTGCTAAAGAGGTGTCTGGGTAACTGACAGCAAGCTAACAAGGGCCTGAGCAGTAAACTCACATATCCCACAGACAACACCTCCCTGACCTTCTTCCCAAGCACTGAAGGAAAACAAAATCCCAGGCACATACCAATTATTCATGGCAAAGAGCAGAAAGGGAAAGTATGCATTTCCTTCTTGAAGAAGCACTAGTTCATCTTGCATGATCATGCTGTGTCTTGTCCACTGCTCCCTGTTCCCCTAACACCTTGCAGATGCAGTGGATGTTGCTCTCTATTTTGGGAAAGGTGAACAGGCAGTCAGAGAATTGAGACCGGAGCTGCCACTCCCCACACGAAAGGTGCTTGGAAGTAATGCTGCTACAGATGACACCTTGCAAGTACTGCTGACTGTCAAGCACTGCTGTTCTCAGCAGAGCTTCTTGGTTCTGGTGCTTACAGCACAACTTGCAGACTAGGCATAAGCCATCCTTTTATAACTGGTACATTGCCGTGCATCAGTCCTGCCACACCAGCAGCTCGGAAATCCATGCAATTACACTCAGAACCAGGAGCTATTTGGTACTCCGTGTCTGCTTTTACCCACCACACTTGTTGAGATGTTCAAACTCTTACTTACTAACCCCCTTTTAGCCTGCAGCTCAGAGGTAAGCTTGTTGCAATAACATATTCCTCTCTTTTTGACATCACAACATTAACAAATTCTCAGGCCACTCTACCCTTAATGTGTAGAAAAAATAATATTTCCACTGCTAAAAATTTTTTTCAATCACTAACAAGAAATTTTCTAAATTTCAATTTAGAAAGCATCTTACCAATCCTGCAAAGCAGATACTTTCAGAAAACACCCATGTACAATAAAGTGAAAGGAATATTAAATATGAATTATTAAATTATTAAACAATTATTAAAATACTACACAACATATCTACATCTCAGACTGCAGATCAGATTTAACATAGCAACCATATAACAGATAAGGGACTGAATATATCTAATTTTTTAGTGGCACAGACATAAAAAAAAAAGAAACACAGGGAAAAAAGCCTTGTGTAAACCTCTATCCAAATGGCTTCCCAGCCCCAAAAAGCTGTGAAATTGTGCATATGGGACACAGGACAACACCAGCCACCCAGGGTGCATTACTGCCGCCTCATATGGAAAGACTGGGAAAAAAAAAAAAAAAAAGAAATCACGGAACAACTCACCAAGGTAGTTCCCCATATGCGTGGGTATCTAACAGATGTATTCCACACACAGCTCCCTTTCTAGTGCACGGTTTCCATAATCACTTGCTGAAGAACTACGCAAATACTGCTGCCATCATCCTCTAGCCCAGGAATGCTTCTAACCCCACCCTCTTTCTTCTTACTGCAGGAGAAATAATTTTCTTGCCACTTGCAGCTCTAAAACAACTAAGACAAAGCACATACATTTTGGGAACACTGGAAAGCAAGGGCTCTGCCACTAAGCACAAGCCTGGTACAATCAACAGCACAAACGGAAATGCAATGCCACCCACCACCTCCAAGACTTCTTTGCCAACAGCAACACTGGTGATTTTACTTCAAAATATAATTCCAAACACAAAGGAACAAACCTTAGGACAGCAAATTTTACATTTGTCAAACAGACACACAGGATGTGTCACCAGGTATAGTTATACAGAGGATAACAGCTATGGCTGAGCTGGTGCAAATTTAATATTCTAAGCTGGATTTAGTATTTTATAGTGAAGGATTATAGTATCATGCCAATCACCACACAGAATTAAATCCTGTCATTCTCATGCCAGTAAAAGCTAGTACTGAATTCAAAGACTTCATCAGAACCACTCCAGTTTTACTGGATTTTGTCCTCAATCCAGCTCCACCCAGAGGTGCAGTGACAAATGGTATTTTACCTTACAGAATGAGAGAGGATTCCTAGCTATCAAAAACACTGCTGTGCAAGGAAAGCTGCAGTTTGCTTCAGCTTCTTCAAATAATTTATACTGACTACCAAACAGGCAGAAGGAAAGCTCCTCTCCTATGAGAGGAGCATGATCTGAAGAAGACATTTTAGTCAGTCTGTTTCCACGTCTCCCACAATATAGCAAAGTGTGCAGCAAGGATTTCACCCAGTGAGCAGTTTGGACACAGAAGTGCAGCTTTCTCACTTCTGCATTTTTAAAGACTGAAAAACAAACATGAAAAATCAACAAGGCAGATTTCCTTTGGACTAGAAGAAGACATCACTTTTTATTACAAATTTCCATTAAAACATCCATGGAAATTGAGTCTGCTTTGACTGCAAGTCTCATCATAAAAAAACATGCCAAGAAATTTAATAAACACTTTTCACATGCTCACATTGAAGGACAGATGAATCTCTCAATAGCCAAAGCTACAGTCAAAAACAGCTAGCATACAGAGAACCACCAAACTTCTTAAGTTTCAGACTGGCATTTGCTAATCCCAAGCAGGTCCCAAGAAAATGGGACTATTCTGACTGTCTTCCACCACTGCTACGTAAACATTTCTGCCTATGGGTAACCAAAACACTGTGAATCACCATGAAAATGTGACCCTCACACAGATGGTATCTGTACTAAATACATGTTGGTTAATTCTGCTTTGGTCTGCAAAAATACACCTTGCCAAGTAGAACTGTCACAGGTTTCAAAACCCCTTCTGGAATAAAGCTATAGACTTGTAGGAGTAAAGTTAAGAGAGTTATAAAATTCCAAGAATAAAGGCAGCCTTCAAGACAAGTGCCTGCAAACAAGAACAGAACAGTTCCAGCAGAAAGGTGAATTCATTTGCACAGGTGCATGACCTTCTTTCCTAACTTTCTCATACCATGACAAGTCCCTAGTACCAGATCAAAACCACTGCTACATAAAGCCATCTACTTGGAACTGTTTCAGAAGTCATCAGTGGGTAAGAACCAAAGCTGTTTAACACTTTTTTGTAAAAGAAGATCGCAAATAGATGTACAGAGTTAATGCAGTTCACACTGGAAGAAGAACGTTCTGCTTGTGGTGGCAGCTCACCACAGTTGGAACTTTCTCCATTACACCCATTAAGCTACTATTGTTTCTCCTTCAAAATTTTTCTTTCACCTCTGAAAACATAAGCATAAAAAATTCACCGTCTACTAAACCTAGGAAAGGATAAGCGTAACTATTTGGATGCTCTTATTTACACCTATCTTTCTCACATCTGTTGAGGACCTACACCTGTATTTTTGTGACAGCAGCAGAACAGATGCAAGCGCAGTATGGTCTCAGCTTCTGACAGAGAAGTCATACCCTAGTGGTTACTTGGAAGAGTAAGTTTGTGCATGTTGAGCACACGTGAACAGCAGCAGCAGCTTACTGCAGTTCCACAATCTTCAGAGAGACCTTGGAAAGAAACTGCATGTCATCAAGCAACAAAACAGTCTTAAAAGGAAGATCCAACAGATGTTTGGCTCCCTTCGTGGGAAAGCCCTGACTTTCTGGATGGAACAGAACAGATTAAATAATCCACTTCTTACCTTTAACAGTTACTTTATCTGTGCACCTGAAAAAAAGCAAAAGGCAAACATAAGAGACAGCTTCTCTGGCACAGCAGCAGAAAGAGCAAACTGCATGAACTTAATTGCAACTGTGTCCAGACCCACTTTCTTGATCTCAAAATGCTGGTTTCAGACCCTTATACACGGCCTGTTTTCTCCAGAGAAAGCTTTGGTGAACTAGAATAGTGCACCAGCAAAAGTCTAGTCCAGCCCGTAATAGTTACACCTATATCACAGGAGCTTTAACATCACAGCAGGACAGCTCAGCGACGTTACCAAGAGCTCCCAGGGCACATGCAGCCAGATTCATACTCCAGAAATAGCGCAGCAGCGACGTGGGGTGAACCCCTCCCGGGAACACACCCCCGAGCCCTCCTGCACTGGAACTTTTGGCACCCGAAACCTTAACAAGCCAGAGCCGAGGAACTCCCGGAAGGTGGCACCTGTCCCCGCGGCAGGGGCCCGCACCGGGGGTCCCGCTGACAACCGGAGGCAAGACTACCAGGACAGCCCGGGTCGGGCAGCGCCAGGGACACGGTCTTTCCTAGGAAGAAACCGGCAGAGCCGGCTCCGGCTCGGCCTGGAACAAAGAGGCGGAGGTGCGGGGCACTCCGCGGCGCTGGCGGCCCAGAGAGCGGTATCAAAGCTGCCCACCAGCCCCCCACCCCGAGACCCGCAAGACACTCACCCGGCCCGGGAAGCCTTCCTGGCCACGGGCGGCGTCTCGGCGGCGGGCTGGGCCCCGGGGCTNAAGCAGGAGGTCATAAGAAAAAAAAAAAAAAAAAACAACGCCCCGTCGGGCGGCGGCTGAAAGTCGGTGACAAAATGGCGGCCGGCGCAAAGGGGGCGGGGCTTACGGCGAAGGCTCCGCCTGCTTCCGCTCCGCCTCCGCGCATGCGCCCCGCCTGCTGTGAGTTGTAGTTCCGCGGGACGGGAGCGGCCTGTGCGGAAGCGACCTCAGTGCACGGTGGGAGCTGTGGTCGTTTTGACAGCGCACGGCCAGTAGCGGGGAGCGGCCGTGGCCCTGCCGCCCAGCTGCACTCTGAGCTGCGGGGCGGTGAAGGGGAAATCCGCTAAGCGCCGTCTTGATCTCGGGCTCCCTCCCAGCCCTGAGCCGGTGACACCGCGGCACGGGGCAGCGGAGCAGTTCCGCTGGAGGACCCGCTCTTGTCTGACAGAGTGAAACTTGCGCTGTACTTCACCACTCACCCTCCACGCAGAACCAGCACTGTCATGTAATAAAATAATAAAAGGGAATTCAAAGAGCCTGAGGCATTTAGCTGGTAAATCATGTTTGGTAAGCTGATGCTCATCAGTGAGATGATGTAACCTGCTTTGTATTTCCTCCTGTTTTTGAGGTTCAAGTCATAAGTTTTGTGGGGCTTTTTGTATGACTAGAAAGCAGAAGTGTGTCCAAACCACCATTCCTTAGTTCCTGAGAGTGCTACAATAAAACCATCTTACTGTGGAGAACTGTACAGTCTGATTCCTCTCGGAAAAGACACCGAGGGGTCAGGAGGAGTACATCCTAACATGAAAGCTGAAGAACTAGACTGAGATACTCATGCAGGGATGCCTTCTGTCCGTCCCAGACCAAGGCAAGGTGCTTCTGGTTTAGATTCCTGAAGAACCTGTGGCAGCATGCTCTCGGGAGCAGTGTTTTTACAGATCTCTGGAGCTAGTTACCCAAGTGGTTTGAGGTTCATTTCCAGCACAGAGTTTGGCTGGTTCTTGTTTTTTTCAGTCCAGTGTCAGTCTGTTAGTTTTATTTCAATTAAAATTTTTCTCTTCTCAAAGAAATCTCAGCAAGGGTTTAAGTAATGTCTGCTACTGCTGTTTGTGTTGTAACTGGCTGAAAATATTTTCTCTTCCTAAGCACTTACCTGGCTAAAAAAATGATTGACAACACTTTCCAAACTAACTGTTCTGCTGCAGTTAACCCATGCTTTTTGCTACAACCTGACTGCATTTATTCCTAAGTAAAATCAACTTTATTGCAAACCAGAGAGTCTCACTGTAGAAAGTCAAGCTAAAGTTGCAGTGGTGATTGATTTCTCCTGTAGGCAATGGTGTCACTTAATTCTTCTTAAAATACGTTGCTTAAACCATTGCAGTAAAACAGCTCAAAGCAGAATGCTGCTCAGCTGTCTGCATCTGATTTGTAATGGGGGATTTTATAACACAAAGCTACAGCTCTAGATACTTGTTTACGTGAGAGTTCACATTATCACTGAAGGGGGAGAGTAATCACTGAGAAGTCTACAAATAACCCAAAATCTTTCACAAACAGGAAGGTTCTCTTATTTGCAGAATGGGAAGTGTCTGATGCAATGATCCTGTCTGAAATTAGCCATAAGGGAGTGAGATGAGCAGTGTCTCTTCTTGTCTTTTGGGTAGCTCTCATATTGCTTGTCCTGAAACGTATCACAGGACTCACAGTTTGGTATCATAGGTGGCTTTTCCTAAGCAGTGCCCCACTTGCTGTCTCTATGGTGAGCAGGTACGGAAAGCGCTGTCACCACCACAGAGTGAACCACAATTCCAGCCTGGTGCCAAGGGGCAGCACTGAACCCCCCAATCTGGTGGAGCACACAGGCTCAGCAACTTGTGAGGATGAGTGGACAGAACAACATCAGCTCAGCCTGTGCAGCAACTACCTGTTCATCAGCTGTGGAGAATGCTGCAGGTCCCACTGCAAGGAGCTTGGTGGACCATAGAAAGGATGGAGGGGGAAGGAGCAGGTTTGGCACAGCCTGCAGAAGCCCATGGGAACATCTACAGGTCCCAGCTGCAGCCTCTATTCCAGAGGTGCTTTGGCAGTGCTTCCACCTGCACTGCCGCAAGGAGCCAAGTCCTTGTTCCTGCCCTGGCTCCAAGTGACATGAAGAGACTTGCTGTTACTTGAAATCCAAGATGAGGGTCCAAAAGTGTCCCCCAAAAGGCAAGGCTGCATTAAAGCATGCTGGCACTGCGGGTCATGCACCTCCCTCCATCACATGGTCACCAATACATTTCTACCCAGCACAGGGATGCCAACCCTTGTCACATACGGCTGGTGGCTTCTGGGAAGGGCCTGGGTCTGCAGAATGCATGTGCTCTGGCTTCCAGCTGAGAAGCCCAAGGAGCCTGAGTGTTTTCATGGGTCAGGAGCTCCTTGGACAATTTGCTGGCCGATTTCTTCCCTCTGCAGACCCAATCTGGGGCTGCTCTCAGCTCCCCTTGTCCCAGCCTCTGCCACTGGTCCCTGTGTTGGGGATCAGGTCAGGGTGCTCAAGGCCACCACAGCCTTTTGGGGTCCCAACCCTTTTTTGTCTGAGGCTATTGTGGCTCTACTTTTGTTCCTGAGATCTTACGAGTGGCACAAAACTGCTTGGGGGTGCACAGGCAGGGAGAGCAGTCAGTGTCAGGCATACCCAACCTGTGTCTCTCTGTGCAGATGCTTTGCTGGCAGAACTGGAGCAAAGCTCCTGCCCAGCCTCCAAGGACTGCAAGCTGCAGGCACTAAGCTCCTGCGAGCAGGATCCAGCCACAGATGTGTTCCCAGCCCCCCATGGCTGTAAGCCACTTGCCTTGACAGCCCTGAAAGTAACACCTCAACACGGTAGGGCTGGTGCTGAAACTCTCCTCAGCTTGTGCCAGGGGTGGTGGTGCCAGTCAGGCACCAAAGGACAGCAGGGGAGCATCCTGCAGGCTCAGCAGCAAGTGGGCTGTCCTTTCAGGTGCAGCTGCCACCTCAGGCTCAGCCTCTGGAGACAGTGTTCAGGTAAAACACTGGAGGGCAAAGCCATCCAGGGCTACCCTTTCCATTGCTCAGACGTGACCTCCAGAGTCACCTGGCCTCCTGCACATGCTCCTCCCCAAAAAACAATCCTTCTACAAGCTGGGGAGTTGTACAGCAAGCAAGAGTTGTATCCTGCTGCACTGCTGGGGCAAGAGCTGGGCTACCTACCAGCATTCCCCCTCCCCACGACACACAGCCACCCCCTACCAGCATGTCCCCAGGAAGTCTCCCTGTCCCCTGCTTAGGCCTGCAGCAGGGGAAAGAGCAGTGTCTCATGGGGGTGGAGGTTTGTGTTGTTTGTGTGTGAAGAGTTTGGGGACCCAGCCTTGTCCCAGCTCTCACCCTCCTTTCTGACAGCTGGCACAGACAGAGCAGGGAGATTGAATGCCAGACTCCTCACCCTCACTGGACAACATGCTGGGCCTGCAGGAGCAGGGCATCACGGCCACCACCCCCACTGGCACCTGCAGCACCTGCCACAAGCCCATTGCTGGCAAGGTGAGCCCCTGGTCCCTGGGCTCCCAGCATCCCCTGGAGCTGCTCTCACAGCCTTCGCCTCCTTGCCGGTGCTCACAGCCCTGGGCATAACCTGGCAGCCGGAGCACTCCGCCTGCACCCCCTGCAGGCAGGACCTGGGTGGCCAGCCCTTCTTTGAGTGAGGTGGATAGGCATTCTGTGAGGACTACCGCCAGTTCTCCCTTGGCTGTGCCTACTGTGCTGGCCCCATCCGTGAGGTAAGAAGCCCCCCTGGCCTCCTACAGCACACCATGCCACCAGCTACCTCACCTCACCTTTTCCTGCAGAGAGTCCTGATGGCCCTAGGCCAGACCTGGCACCCCAAACACTTCTTCTGTGCCTACTGCAGGAAGGTGTTTGGACATGAGGGTAAGACCCAGGGGACCAATGTGGGGGTCCTGCCCCCACGCCCCATTGCAGCCGTTGCCCCATCCAACAGCCCCCCCTGATGGACAAGGCCATGGGGGTGGCTCCCCCCAATGCCCTCCCTGCAGGTTTCCACCAGTGGAGTGGGAAGCCATACTGCCACTAGGACTTCCTGGACATGTTTGCCCTGAAATGCCAGGGCTGCAAGTGCCCTGTCATCAACCATTACCTGTCAGCCCTGCATTACCTGTCATCAACCTATCCCAAGTGCTTCATGGGTGCAGTGAGTGAGCAAGGGGCTGGCAGGAATGCAGGGGTGAACGCGTCCCCACGGCCGTTCCAGTCTTCCCCATCTCCTTTCCCCAGGAGTGCCTAAGCAGCTTTGCTAGTGGCTCCTTCTTTGAGCTAGAGGGTCGACCCTACTGAGAGCTGCACTTCCACCAGCAGCAGGGTAGCATCTGCCACAGCTGTGGCTGCCCTATCACCCGGTTGCTGTGTCACAGCTGCAGGGCGCAAATACCATCCAGAGCACTGCATCTATGCCTACTGCCCGGGCCAGCTGCAGAAAGGCACCTTCCAGGAGCAAAGCAACAAGATGTACTGCCAGGGCTGCCATGACAAGCTCTTCCTCCGACTCCTAGCCCTCCTGTACACAGCCACCCTTCCCGCCTGGCTGGGTGTCCCTAGTACTGTCCCTCCCATCAACATCCCATGCAGCAATGTCACTGGCACTGGTCCAAATGTCCCCAGCATTGTTACTGCCAAGCCAGACATCGCAAGCATTTCCTGTCCACCTCCCCTCAAGACATTCCTGGCATTGTCCCTGCCAAGTCCTGGGTAGTCCCCCTCACCCAAAGCAATAAAACACCTGCCCCTGCCTTCACTCTGCTCACTGGTGGCTTTGGGAACATGGCTGCAAGCCAAGGCAGGAGTGAAGCCCCCGTAGCCAGGTGCATCCAGCAGTGCTCCCCACAGGTGCATGGAGTCCCTGTCTCCCAGGGTGCTGCCAGCCAGGGGTGACTCTGCCCCAGCTGTCTTTCTCTAACCCAGAGGACAGCAGCCCTGGCTTGCCTGGGTAGAAGTTCAAGCTCCACGAGTGCTGCACTGTGCAGGAAACTGGGCCAAGCACTTTGTCACCATCACCACAGGCCCACATCCTGCTACTACAAAAAGAGCAGTTGACCCCTCCAGTGAAACCTTTCCAACACCAACAGAACTTGATTTGAAGCTGGCCCCAAAGCTAGAAAGCCATTTCCAAAAAATATATTTCCACAAGTTTACAGATTTTGTTTCTGTATTTCATGATGACTGATGTTTCTGCCTGGCTTCAGTATTCCCCAGGAAGAGATGCACACATTTGCAGACTAGCAGTGGCTCTGCAGGGGCAGCCCTTACTCCAGAGAGCTCTCAGACAGGTTTAGAAAAGCAATCAGCACTACAGAAATTACAGTATTTCTCCACCTGTGCAAAGTCTAGCAGTCACCAGAGAACAGGAAAAATTCACAGAAAGGCTTTCCATCAGGAAGCCCAAATGCTCTGGGGAGAGCAAAGGCTCTCAGCTAACTCCTGAGAAGCCCCAAATACCCTGCAAACGTCATTCAGAGGTCAGTACAAAGCAAAAGTTTTGGTGCTCTTTTCCTCCAATCTTTTGCAAGAAAGAGAAGGAAATGCCACTCCAGCCCAGGAAACGATTTGTCACCAAGTAGGACCTTTCAGAGCCACACACAGCCAAGCAATGCTCAGGAGCACAACCCTGCCCCTTGAATAGATAGTTTTGACCCAACTGCACAGCCAAAAATGCCTGTGTCGCAGCCTTAGGAGGAAGGCACATAAACACACTTTAAAAACTTTATTTATATATAAAAAAAATCATTTTGTTTCAAAAGTGTTACAAGAGTGTGCACAGGAATCAGACAAGGAACAGCTTTGCTCCTCGCTCCCCTTCCCCCTAGCCCCATCCCACACCAGGGCAGGGGCAGTCCTGGAGAGGGAGGAGAGAAGGTAGAAGCTTTTTTTTTTTTTGGTTCATTTGGAATTAAAAATTAAAAAAGGAATTAGTGTTTTACATATTTAAAAGAAAGGAGAAGAGTTAGACCCCAGAACAAAAACCAAACCGAGCTAAGGTGGGGCTGGAGCCAATGAGGGCTCAGCCGGAGCTGGGGGGTGCCTTCAGGCAGAGGAGAGGGCAGAAGCAAGGCACCAGTTCTGCCCCACAGCCTCCCTGCTCCCCACTGAGCCCCTGGTTGGGAGCCCCAGGCTGGGAAGGGCTCCTGCTCCAGTATGCAGCCTCCTACAGAGGTTTCCAGTTGCACAGGGAGCCCAAGGGCTCCCCAGATCACAGCACTTAGATCACAGCCCCTCCCAATCACAGCAGAGAGGAGGAAGACGTGTACATCCTAGCTCTAGATGAGAGCCCTGCACCCCATCAGTGAGGGCAGGGGGCCGGGATCCCCCCCATATCAGGCTTTCAGCCCCACTGCAGACCGTTAAGGCTCCCAGAGGGGAAGAGAAGCTGCTCAAGCCCTGCCAGAAGCCCAGGAAACACCCCTTCCCCAGCAAAGAAGCCAGACAGTACAATTCAAAGAGCTAATTCACAGTGGCAAAAGAAAGGCACATGTCAAGAGAAAGTCAGAGGGGCACAGCTGCAGGCATCCGGTGTGTGGCGATTAGGGGGCAGTCCTGGCTCTACCCACCTGCAGCCCTGTCTGCTCCTCACACTGGGCACACAGCACACCCCAAGAAGCCTACCTCACCTCAAAATCCCTGCCACATCTCCTCCTTCCACAGGAATCTGTCACCTCCCATGTGGGAAGAACCATCCCAAGCCCCCCACACTGACCACCTTCACTACATAAGGATCCCTCTTCATCCAGTCATGAGGTGGGGACCAGCAGCCCCATCCAGAGCCCTCCCCACAGGATCCAGAGACAGATCCCCCTTCCCATGCTCCTAAAGCCTCATTTAGAGCAAAGCATCAAAAGTTATTACTGTTTTTCCTTTCCCTCAGCCCCCATGACTCCAGCCCTCTCACCACCCTGGTCCCACCACCACCAGGAAGGGATGCTCCTGTTGGCCCCATGGCCCTGGTTGAAGAGTGATCCCGCAGAAAAATATATCCTATAGGCAATAAAACAAACACCAAAAAACAAACAAACAAACAAAAAAAAGGCAGCAAAGTGAGGTCCCAGTTTCTGTCCCTGCAGACATCTCTGAGCAGAGGGGAGGTATGGGAGAGAAGGCAGTTCCTGGTCAAGGCAGAGATCCCAAGTCTTTTTGCAGCATCCACACCAGTCGATTTGGCAGAGTCAGGCAGGAAGGGTTTACTTTCTGGAGGAAGGAGGAGGTGGAGGGACAGGAGGAAAAGTTATTGGTCGAGGTGTCCCAGAAGGGGGAGGTGCAGCAGTCGAGAGGCTGGCCCAGGCTGCCCCGGGAGACCAGGCCCAGAGTCATTTGGCTGGCTAGTTGGCACAAACAGTCCAGCAAAAAATCCAAAAATAAGACAAGGTAGAAGCAGTCCATTCCACCATGAAGAGTGTTATATATATATATTTATATATATATATATAATATATTATCAACTCAAACTGAGTGGAGGTGGGGATGGCAGCTAGATCTTCTGCTGTGGAGAGAGAGGGAGAGATGTTAGATCCAGCCCAGAGAGCGAGTGAGCAGTGGAAAGCATGATCATGGCCCTGATGGACCTGGTAGTGATTATAGGCAGCAGCACTCAGAGCAGAATTTGGCTGGCCATAACACCCTTAAGAGCACAGCAGGATCTGTCACTGCTGCTCAGACTGGGCAGGATAGTGTGGGACATACCAACATGGGGGAAAAGATGGCAGCATCCTCCTCCGCCTCTACCGCGGGGTGCCATTCCTGCCCCTCCTCCTGCTGCAGACACATGGGGTTAGTACAGGCAATGGAGCAGGATGGAGGGGTGTTAGTGTGGGAGCCCAGTTCTCCCCTCCTCTTGCCAGTGAGGACAGCCATGTGTCACCTCCCACTCCCTGTCCCACCCACTGCTCCCTCATCAGGGAGCTGCTCACCATCAACGGTGCTGCCTTCACTGGCTCCATGTCACCAAGGTCACCAGATCGGTCCAGTGTCCTGCTGTGGTCCCTCTCATTGAGTGTGGAATAGTTATCTGGAGCAGGGGAGGTGGCAGTCAATCATACCACCTCCATGGCAGGCAGCCTCATCCCCACAGGAGATGCAAACTCTGCCCTCTCCCTGCACACCAAGAAGAAGGCAAGACAGTCCCTCTCTTACCTGGTCCCACATTGCTCATCTGGATCTCCTCCCGGGAGGATTTCTTGTCTACAAGCAGGGAGAGCAGCAGATAAGCCCCAGCAGCCAGGAGCAGCAGAAGAACCGCTGCCTACCTTCGCTGGAGGGGCCCAGACCCAGCTACAGCCACAGCACTGTTGACCCAAGGACACTACAGAGCACTGAGAAGCCACATAAAGCCCAAACTGACGGCCCTGGATGAGCAGCTGTGGCTCCCAAAAATGCCAGGGCTGAAATAGCAGGGAGGGAACCAAGGCCAGCTGTTGCATGTACCCACAAGATGGAAGGATGACAATGGGGACAGGTGCTGAAGGGGAGGCACATACCTGGTTTTTGGTTTCTGTCAATGAGAGGCAAGGTGCTGTCATCAAACGAGTTGCCTCCCTGGGTCCGAGAAGCACTGCTCAGGTTCACCTGCAGCATCAGACAGTGACCACTCACACCCTTTGTCCCAGACACATCCCACCTCTTTAGCCCCTGACACCAGGACAGACCCAGGAACCCTCCCCACAGCCCCCAGGCAAGGGGCATGAGGCAGACAGAGTGCACTCCTTAGCCCATGGCTCCATCCACACTGGGGAGAGGGGTATGACATGCCTGAACCAGGTTTTCCACTCAGCCTTCCAGAAGCAAGGACAGCCCCAGCTCTTGGTAAAAAAATTGAGCCCTAGTGCTTCTAGTGCTGCAAACTTCCTTGCCTGCAGATCTGCACAAGTATGTCAGGGACACGAGGTTTAAAGCTTCAGAGTCTCTTAGCAGAGACTTTGGGCCAGCCATCAACTGAAAAATGGCAGAGGGGGCACCTTCAACAACCCCAACAGGGCAGATCGGAAATCCAGCACTGCTGAGCTCCAGGAACACCATTCTCCCTGCTGCAGGGTCTACCTACTGCCCCAGCTAAGGCAGGGCATCCCCATGCCCCTTGTCCCCATACCTGGAAGTCTGATTTCTTCCAGCCTTCCTTCTCCAGGGGCTTCCGCAGCTCTTTGTATCCCCAGACAGTCTGCAAGACGAGGGCAGCTGCTCGGACTTCTCTCTCCGAGCGGTTCCTAGAAATATGTGAAAGAAAGAGACATTTGGAAATACCCATGGCCTCGAGGAACCTCCTGGAGAAGCCCCTCTTTTCCTCTTGCATTGTCCTTCGAGCAAAGCCTACCCAGATTTGTTGATCAGCACCAACTTCTCAATCCCCTGCGTTTCCCGCAGCTTCTTGGCAGCCTCAAGGTTGTCTACAATTACTTCATTGATGGTGTTGAGGACTGACACCACTGTGTCCTCAGAGAGGTTTTTGGCTGGAGTCTGCTGGCCTCCAGGCAGGTTCTTCACTAGGTTAGGGATGGCATGTTTACCTGGGAAGGAGAAAGAACTGGGCATGAGCAATAGAGGAAGAGAAATGCAAGGGGGTTGGGTAAAACTGATACAGAGAGCACAATGTCCTCTTCCTGTGCAGTCCTCACCTATCAGCTCCTTGTTACGCAGGTCAACAGCCAGGTTGCGCAGGGCTCCAGAAGCTGCTTTGACCACCCGCTCACTGTCGTGGGTTAAGAGGTCAGCAATGGCTGAGAGTCCCTTCTCCTGGCGCAATGCCGAGCGGATGTACCGGCCGTACTGTGGGACAGGCAGTGTCACTGAGGCAGGCACCACCCAGCCCCCTCAAGGGGCAAGGGGCACCACTGGTAGCCTTGCTACCTGCCCTCATCCTGGGAGCCAAGGCTTCACCAGCTGGCTGCTAAGGTCCCACCACTGTCCCAAAGCCCCATCACAGGCCAGGACAGCTATATTTTCAGATGGTGTTTCCACAGACACCATAGGAGTGCAGCTCAAGGGGCTGCAGAGAGGCCCCAAACTTTCATCCCCTGCCAACAGCCAACAGAAGTGAAGGAATAGCAGGGAGCTGGCTGCAGGCAGGGACCTCTTGGGAAGACACAACTGGTACGGAGCACAGGAGACACCTGGTCCATACCTGAACTGTGCTGCTGAATATTTTCAGGCAGCAAGCCATGTGCCATGCACAAAGTGAACTGCCTGAAACGGCAGAGCCCTGGCTACCTACAGCTCTGCTGGTACCACCAGGGTGATGCTCCCTGCTCCCAGGGTCTCCCAGTCCCCACAGCAGGGATGCACACAGACACAGCTATCTCCAGGAGGCACTCACTGTCCAGCTGCCAGCGCACAGGTTCTGAATGGCTCCTGCTGAAGCCTCCAGGATGGCTGGAGTTTTGCTTTCCTTCAGCAGGGAGATGTATATCCGGACCACTTCTGGCTGGAAGAGGAGCTCGTAGCCTGGCAGAAGAACACAGGGAGGAAGGGCTTAAGGGCTCTGCTAGCACCCAGCTCACTCAAAGAAGCCCTGACGGACAGATGAGGCTTTCATCCAGGCTCACTGCTCCCTGAAGGCTCCATCCTCGGTACAGAGAGGGCTGCCCCACAGCACCATTGACCCCAGCCCCTGTCCAGGGATGCCATGGCTATTGCCCAAAGGCCCCAACAAACCACTGCAGCTTAGAAGCTTGGGACAAGCCACAGCACTGCTGTGATTGGCAAACAGACCTCAATTTCAGGGCAACACTTGGCCAAGACATACTCAACCTGGCAAGAGCATGTGGTGGGGCAACAAACTCAGCAGCCAGTCACACCAGAGCCCACTCAGGAACCTTTGGGGCAGAAGGAGCTGAGCTGAACTGAAGCTCTGGGCTAATGCCCACTGCTTGGCAATCCTGAGGAGGAATGTTATTCACAGCCCTCTAGGTGAGATGCTTGTCCCCAGAGGCTTCTTGGAATGACCCTTACTCATGCTGCAGAACACTCCAGGGCAGAGGTTTTGGCTTTAAATGCTGTCTTCATGCCCAGGAGATAAGTGCAGGCAAGAGGGCAGCTAAGAGTCTGAGACCTACAGGGCTGTGTCACCGTGCTGTCCCTTAGCCCTTAGAAAAATGGTTTCAGGAAGCCTGTCTTGAGGTGGTGCTGACCTCCTCCAAGCACAACAAGCATCCTCAAAGTGTGACAGACAGTATTTTAACAGGTGCTTGGGCAACCAGAAGCATAACTCCTCCAAACCAAACCTCTGCCCATTTGTGAGGCTCACTGCAATGGTAAATCAACTCCACTCACTCCTCTTCTGGACTGCTTGTAGAGGAGCAGCCCTGCACGCCCAATCTCTACGTAAACACAAGGAGAAACATACCTTTGGCTGGAATTGTTCTTTTGGGAAAATCCACTGTATCAGCAACAGGGTCTTCTGGGAGCTTTTTACCTTCAAAGAGCAAGCAGACAGGTGTGAGGTACTTCCTTTTCCCACCCATCCCAGCCTAAAAGCTCTTCACTACTTGCTACAAGAACAGTCCCAGAAGTGAGCTGAAGCTAAGCTACAGCATGTCACCAAAGGGGACATCAAGGGCGTTAGCCACACTGCAGACAGAGTGTGCCCAGCTTGGGGAAAAAAAAAAAAGAGCTAGAGAAAGCACCCCATCAAATTAGGGAAAAATCAAAACCAAGAGCACACTCACCTCTGGAGAACCATTCATCTATTGGCGAAGTGGAGAGAAGGACAGGAGAGAGGGGAGGCAGGAGAAGAGAGTTGCCGACAGCATCATGGGGCAGATCGTTTGGCAAGAAAGCAAAGGGAAGGGGAAGGGGAAACATAGAAGAAAAGGGAAGGCATGGAGTTAGTGTACATCTATCCATCACCATCCCACCGCCACAGAAACCCACCACTGGCTTGTGTCAAATGCTTTGGGTAAGCCAAGCAGTAGCTCCTATAGCCAGGGGAGGCACAGACCACTGTGTCTCCAGAGAAAGCTGCAGTTTTGCCTTCACACAAGAGATGCCAGAGTAGGAGCGCAGAAAACCCAGACCACCCTGAAGCTCCACTGCAGTAGATCTGTCCCCATCCCATTTCCCTTCACACTGCTGCCACCCAAACCACCTTTCCCCTTCTTGGCACCGAAGCAACTCGCAGCATGGGGCCCGGCGTTGTTGGCAGGGGCCAGAGGTGTCTCCTGGTAGCGCTCAGCATGGGGGATCTCACGGTGGACTTGGTAGGACAAGTTTCTCAGTAGGCACACACAGTTCTCCACCAGCTGGACAGAAAGACAGATAGTCTGACTTGGAGCATCATGTGCCCATATCATTCTCTGAGAGATGGCTCTGTCACAACTTAAAACCCAGAACCAGGCCAAAGGGGTCTGAACTGGAACCAGGTGAATATGCACCTCCAACTCAGAGCTGGAGCATAACCCCCACCCCAAATCACGCATGGTCAGTTCTGCAAGCGTGAGTTCATACCCTGGGTGGGCCAAAAATATCTCTGCTGGAAGCACAAAAGGTCCAAAGAAAGGCTCAAGGGAAATCCAAGCCAACATCTGGTCAAAAGATGAGTGACACCACTAGACCTCATTGTAGGGCCAACATCTTCCCACTGCAAACTGCTGTCTGAGCTGTTTACCATCTCCTGGTAAACAGTGCCCAGGTCACTCTCCCCAGGAGATCATGGAAAGCCATGACCTGGACCAGGTTTTCCCAAGCTAGTCTTGTCAGACCAAATCTCTCACTGGTGAAGATTTCCCCTGCCCACTCTTCATCCACCTTGGAATGAACCCAGCTTCAACCACCACGAACAGCAGAACTGTGTGACAGAGGAAGAGCCGGACACATGCCCTGACAATACTCCAGTTGCCATACCTTGCTGTCAGAGTCCTTCTGGCCAATCTCAGATTGGACAATGTAGATCAGGGCATCCACCAGCCCATCACATTCCCGCAGCTTCCGACGGGCCTCACTCCGCTCTGAGCTCACGTTCCTGCCGGCAAGAGAGAACAGTCCTGAGAGGGACCACTGAAGGGAGGCAAGGAGCAGCCCACACCCAGCAGAGCTCAAGCCAGACAAAAGCTCCTGCAGCTCTCCTCCACCAAAAGAAACTCCTCCAAAACCAAGGACTGCATCACCAGTAGCCATCTTAAGAATAACTCCTGTCCAGACCTCCTTTGGACATTCCAGAAAGCTACCAGTGACAGCCAGGAAGGAGCACTACAGCAGCCCCAACCCATGCCAGCTCTCTGCCAGGAGTTAGTAGCCCCCTTCCATACCTAAGGCAGCCAGCGGTATTGGTGAGCACCGACTCCCACTCAATATGGCGGGGTTTTGAGTCCTCATTGGGTTCCCGCTCCCAGCCAGAGCGGGGAATGACCACCTCATCAGTCAGAGCGTGTAGTGCATGATCCACAATGGCCATCTTGATAGAGTCATGTGAGGACAGATTCCACAGTGTTCCTGCAATGCCACAAGAGGGAGGTGCTCAATGAGACCAGGTGCACTGTGAATCCCTCACCCAACAGGTCAGCCCCTCCTCTCCTCCCCGGAGCCATTACCTGTGATGACCTCCGTGAGGTCCATGTCATGGGCCTTCCGCAACAGGCGCACCAGAGCGGGCACCCCATCGCAATTCTTGATGGCGATCTTATTGTCCTGGTCTTTGCCAAAGGAGATGTTCTTCAGGGCTCCACAGGCACCATAGTGCACCTCTTTCTTGGGGTGATCTAGCAATCCCACCAGCACGGGGATGCCCTTCAGCTTGCGCACCTCTGTCTTCACCTTGTCATTGCGGTAGCAGAGGTGCTGCAGGTAGGCAGCCGCATTGGACTTGACAGCATCCAGCCGAAAGCTCAGCATGGTTATCACCTCTGGCAGCTCTGGTTGGCGCCAGTTCCCAGGGGGTGGCCCTCCTTTCCGCAGGCTATCCAGACTAGCCAAGCTGCCCCGCTCATGTTGAGCCAGAGGTGCCCAGTAGTACCGGTCAGGGGCCACTTCATCCACCAGCATATCTTCGTAACTCCTAGGAGGGGAAAACAGCAGGCACCAGCATAAGACCTACACCTAGGAACCCACTAGAAGATAGGCTGAAGCGCACTGAGCATCTGGTCACTGCTACCCTGATGGAGTGCACTGAGCAGAACCCCACCAAGGGCTGCATCCAGGCAGCAGAACTGTGTCCCTGGAGCACCTTCAGGTCCAGCTGGGGTCTGTACTGTAGGAGACCACCCCCATGGGCCCCCAGGCCTGCTCAGGAAGGAGGTGGCTGTTCCCCAGGAGAAGGCAGCCCCAACAGCTACTCCATCCCTTCTCACCCAACGGGTTTAGCTTTGGGTCAGGGGCTGGACCCTCCACGGAGGCCAGCCCCAGGCACAAGGAAACACTCAGGCCTGCAGCCACTAGAGGGCAAGTTGACACCACAGCGGATGGTGGGAGAAGAACGGCCCTGGAGCTGCCCAGGACCTCACGCCCAGGGCCAGCGCCCGCAGTCTGATTTCAGACATTAAGGACAGCCAGGGTCAGCCTTGCTGCCCTGGGCACGGGGCTGAGCTGTGGCTCCACAGCCCTGCTCTGGCCGGGAGTGCTCACCCACAGACCCAGCAGGGCTGGGAATATGCCCCAACAAGCACACGGGTGCTGAAAGGAAGTGTGACCAGTCCCCCATGCACCAAGGTGAGATTTAACACTCCCAGAGCATACACCACACAAAATCCATGATTCTTGCCCCATTTTGTCATCACCGGCAATATAGTCCTCCCTACTCTGGCAGAGGAATCCAGTGATTTCCAGCAGAAGGGGATGGAGGAAACCTAGCACTTAAACATGGGGGCCTGACCATCCCTGATGTGTCAGGGCACTGTGGACACAGAACCAAGGTCCAAGATGTGCCAGAGGACCTACCTCATCTGTCCCAGGGACTGCCCAGTCACCTTCTGAGCTCCCAGACCAGGAACAGGCAGGGAGAGCTGCAGCAGAGGATGGCAGCAGATTCTGCTTCCCCACAGCCTCCAGTGCAGGGCTCACAAAAACCTCCAGCTCAGGTTGCCACCCCTTCAGCAGCCACATCCCCTTCAGGTGCTGCCCAGGATGAGAAGCACACCTGCTGAGCACCCCTTCCCTCAGCCTCTGCAGGGAGGGAGCTCTGAGAGGAGCCACAGGAGGGGACCCACATGGCCCGGAGCAGCCAGGACACCCCTTGTCTCAGCTCAAGGCCCTCTATTGTCTCTTGCATGTTTGGCGAGCTGCCTCCCTGAAGGAAGTCATTAATAGCCAGGCCCCTGCTCAAGACAAACATCTCTGAGGATGGGGATGCTGATCATGCCTGTTCCCATTCCTGCAAGCTGGTGGCTGCATGTGGATTGTAACCGAGAAGGCCGGGGACATGCCAAGCTCAACAGCGCCTGGATTCCACAGATTGCTGATCTTTATTGGTCTGCCTGGGGAGGGAGAGCATGCTCAAACCAACCCATCTTCCATGACCTGCACCATCCCTGCAGGACAAGGTGACATCTTCACCAAGACTGCTCCCTGCTCATGCTAGGAAGTGGGACCTTCTCTCTCTGCTGTGACTCGCATCCCCCACACTTCCCCACCCAGCTGAAGCTCCTGTCCTCCAGGATCTGGAGGGACAGAAAAAGGATTGACACCATCCAGCACAGGAGGGAGGACTTGTGGCCTCAAAGGCCACATGGTTCAGACGAGGCCATATGGTTCAGACGAGGCCATCCCAGCAGGGCTCCCATCCTCATGTGCTGGGCAGAACACAAACCCAGAGAGGGTGGCCTTCTACCTCGGCTGGCATTCACTCCCTCTGGAGCGAAGCAGACAGGGGTTGTACATGCCTGTTTAACCCATTCTACCCAAGCTGCTCCCCAAGGAGCCACAATGGCCACCCGCTCAAAATTGCTCATGCTGCCTGCACAGGGGCAGGCACCCTGCTGGCCCTCCTCCAGCCAGCACAAGCTACATAAGGCAGGATGAGGAAATCAGTCTGGGTGAACAACCGCCCGGACTGGTTCAGCACAGCAACAGAAACACTTGTGCTGGCACCAGGCAAAAGGACAAAACTCCTCCTTTAGTCCCTTCAGCAGCCAGGAGCTACCACTGATTGACAGTCTATGCCTGGAGACAGGAGACCTCCTGAAGGGGCTGGTCAGACTCTCCCCTGCCTGTTTGATGCCCCAGGAACTGAAGCAGCCTGTGCTCAGCCCCACCAGTATTCCCCCCTCACTCCCCCAGCATGGGGCAACTCAGGAGATGTACATCCTATCCTAGCCTGCTGACACAGCCCCCTCTTCATCTCTGGGAGCAAAGTGTAGCCTCTCACTCCATTCCCACCTCCCCACACTCTTGAACCCTGCTCAAGGACCCATTGAACCCTGTCTGACAGCAGCAGCAGGGACACAGCTGGCACAAGACTCCATCTCACAGAAGTCACAGTCCTGGGAATGTAATGGCCACAATGCCCAGCAGGCACCAAGCCCCCACTCTGTCCCCCTGTGGGCAGCTGCTTGGCTGGAGGAGCCCCCATCACCCACAGAGGAACCAAGGGGGAAGCTGCCGCTGCTGCTGAACAGGTTGAGCGGCTTCCCCCGCCCTGCCCTACCCTGGCCGTGCTGCGGGCACCATGGGGTTGAGCTTTGCTCACCCAGCCCTGGACCCAGCCCCACTGTGGGGCAGTGCTTGGCTGGCCTGGAGCAGAATCACAAAGCTGCTGCTGCCTCTGATGGGGGCTGAGCCCCACACCGGGAGATAGCTCCTGGTGGGACTGGCAAGCTGGGGCCCATGAACCTGCCACCCCAACAGCAGGACAGAGAGAGGGAAGGGCCCTGGGCTACCTCCAGCTGCCCAGTGGAACTCCTTGCTTCAGAACAACTGGTTCAATCAGCACCACGTTTTAACCACCAATTAAGCAGATAATCAGAAGCGGATGCAAGTTTTCTCCTGCAGGAGCCACATGTGACTCGGCACACGGTATTCTCTCTGCAATCCACCCACCCTGCTCCTAAGGGGGGAAAAGTTAAAGGGACCCCACAGCACCCCCCACCCCAGTGCCTCCCACCACATACCTGAGCCGGCGCCGGGGATCAGAGGGAGTCCCTGCTCGCCTGGCCGTGCCATAGTCAGACATAAGCCCGTAGTCTACATCTTCAAAGCCCACGCTGCGCTGGTCGTCCTCCAGGCCGTAAGGCTCAGGGTGGAAGTGGTTGAGGTCCATGTTGCTGCCCCCAACACGCACCTGAGGCTGCGGGCCATAGATGTCCTGGCGGCTGGGGGCCCGGTAGGTGTCCATGGAGGGCCGGTAGCGCTCATCAATGCGGGTGACACGGGACAGGCTGCCATAGCTGTGGTCACTGCCCGGGTAACCATCCTCGTAGGGGCGGCCGTAGCCATCAGGGTAGTGGTAGTTACGAGGGAGGGTGGCTGTGCCTGGCTGGCTCAGGTAGCCACCAGGGCCACCATTGCCATTCTTGCGGAAGTTCCTATCCATAGTCTGGACATAGTTGCTGGTGATGGGGGAGGTTTCCAAAGGTAACCCATCAGGCCCCACTGGAACCTGCTGCACTGTCCGGGTGGTCACAGTCTTCACGACTTTCTTCACCTAGAGGGATGGATTAGAGGCCAGGCTCCCATCAGGAAATCCACCACACCCCAGAGTCTCCTTCCAGCCCAAGCACCCTAACTCCAGGCAGATTTCACACCCTGTTTTAGCTTACAGCACAGCAAGCTGGCAGACATTGTGGCTGTAGCACCCCAACCACCAGGGTCTCTGGCCAGAGCCCTGTCCCTGCATGCTCTCCCCATGCCTGTACCGTAGTCTCTGTGCGCCGGGTTGTCCCATCATCTGATGTCTCCACAGACACAACGGACATGGCCCCTTCTGGGTCCTCCTCCATGGTGTATGTCTCCTCCACAATCTGGCCTGGGTCCTGCATCCTGGGGATTGTGCTGTACAAGAGGTTGCTGTGGTCCTGAAGACAGCAAGGGTCAGGCAGTCAGCAGCTCACCAGGCTTCTCTGAACCCAGCCAGCCAAGAGATCTCCCCTCTCACAGAGCCCTGATATTCTCTTGCATGGCAGAGGGTACCAACAAACCCACACCCAAAGCCCCTTCAAGCCAGGGTGGCCACATCAGAAATGCAAGTCCCCCTCTCCCAGCCAGAGTGGGGACACTGGAGCCCTGCACCCCTGCGTAGGCTACCCACAGACAGAGGGCTCAGTTCCCCTTACCTGTGGCCCGTTGAGCTTCAGATCTTGGTATTTCTGCCTTTCCAGGTCAGCATCACCCAAGAAACGGCCGTTCTGAAACATACAGCACCATGGCCGGCCAGTCACCAGACTGATCTCCCACTGCCAGAAACCCATGTATCCATACCTTTTCCCCGCCAGGCCTCAAGCAGACCATCTCCTACCTCTGACAGACACCCAACACACACCCTGGATGAGGGGCACACTCCTGGGGGGCTGTAGGACGTGCAGAAAACTACCCCTATTCCAGCCTGGGAAAGAGCTGGAGGACACACTGCTCAACCCTGCTCCAGACATTCCAGCTCTCCCATGGTGTTCACACACTCCTAGTGGGTCCAGAGACCCTTCCCTGCTCCTCAGAACAGCCCTGGAGACCTTCCTCCTCTTCTGACACAGGAGCACCCCAGAGGGCCCTCCCAGGGCTGCAAGGGAACAGCATAAATGCTGATGACAGTGCTACCACTTCACTCCTGTGCTCCTTTCTTCCCCCAACCCACACGTCTCTCCTGGCACCACAGGCTTCCACAAATGCACCTGCCCTTCCACATGCTGGAAGGGCATAACACCAGCACCCTCCCCAAAATGGACCCCAGGAAAGCAAGAACAGGAGACCTCAAGACAAGGCAGATGAAACCACATGTCCAACCCTGCAGAGAAAAGAAACCTCTTCCAGCCCTGATTGGCTGTTTAGGGGAACAGACCAAGACTCTCGAGACTTGCACTTTGTCACACAAGATGGGGACACATGCGCTCCCCCCCACTATACACCAGGCTCTGCATTTCAGCCATCTTTCAAGCAGCTGAGTGGGATGGGGAGCCAAGATACCCAGGCACTGAACACAGCCTCCAACCTTCACAGAACCTAACCAGAACCAACCTGGTGGCAAGACCCTCCAGGCTGGCTCCTTGTCCCCACAGGACTCTGGCTGCAAAGGTGGGTTTGTGCAGCCCTAGACCACCTCCAGCCCCTCAGACATACAGCACCACCAGATCACACCACCAGCCTCACTCTCCTCCACTTTGGGTGCACAACGAGGGATGAAGGGTGCCAAGCCCAGGGCTGCCCCCACCGAGGCAGGACTGACATGGAGGGGGCTCCAGGAGCCTCCGCACACACCTCTGCTGAGGAGGTTTTTTACCTGGTGCCGCCGGGTGAGCGTGCCGTTGGCCAAGCCCGGGCCGGCGTCCTGTGGGGAGACCCGTACTCGTTCCAGCTGGGCTGAGACATGGCGCCGTTCCTCCTCAAGCGCCCGGGTCAGCTTCTCGAACTGTGCCTCCTGCTCCTTGACAGAGGCAAGGATGCTGGCGGTCGACTCCACTTCCGAGTCGTCCATGGGTGGTGGGTGCCCAGGACGGGCAGGGCAGGGGCAGAGGGCACAGGGAGGCACAAGCAGAGGCGGCTTGGAGTCAAGGTGAGGGGAAGAAAAGTGGCCCAGAAGGGCAGGAGCCCCTCTCTTCACTGCACGATTTGAGGGAGGAAAGGAGGAGAGAAGAGCAGTCAGAAGAGACTGATTTGGTTAAGACAGGTTATCAGAACAGGGGGGGGGAAAAAAAAAAAAAAAAAATCTTATGGCATTAACAACCATTCCCACCCACCACCAGAGAGCTGGCAGAGGGTCTCGGAGGAGCACAGCCTCAGATATGTTTTGGATGCTCCTTGGCCCAGTATTTAAGCCCGGAGAAGTGGCACTTTTTGGGCAGAAGTTCCCTCCCATCACAAACAGTTGGGGTTGAGCTGGGTTCAGAAGAGCTGCTGTGTGCTGAGGAGGTTCCCTCTTCCCACAGGGACCCCCTGCAGGGTTGTCCTACAAGGAAGAGCTGCCTGCAAGCAAGGGGAGGGCACATCCCTGGGGCAGAGCAGGGGACATTCTCCCACAGATGTTTCTCACATCTCATCATTTCCTCAGGGAAGGGCTGAAGGAGAGGTCTGTGTCACCTATCCACTCCCTTGGATCCATCACAATAAGAGGCAGAGACACAGCCCCAATACAGCTCCTTCCAACCCAGGAAAAGGGGAAGCAGGATGGGATCCCCCTAGAGATGACCTCATGTGTCCCTTTGCTGCCAAAACTCACCACCCTCTGGATTCACACCAGGATTCTCAAGGCTGCAGCCAGGCCAGGAGGTCCTGAGCCCACCTCAGATCAGATGCTGATCTAGGGATGGGCATTGGCTGGGACCACTCTAACATCCCCTCCCAAAGGAGAAAAGTGAACGAGCACACCACAATCAACATATTTTGACAGAGAAAGGCAATATTTTTCCATACAGACCTGTTAGAGGAGGAAGTTCGGGTTTGATTGGCAAAGGCACGGGACAGCCAAGTCTAGACGCAGAGAGTCATGGGAGAAACAGCCCAGCCACCACAGTGAGGAAGCAGGAGAGAAGAGAGCTGCAGGGACAGCAGGAGAGGAGGTAAAAAAAATCACACGGGTGAACTCAAAACAGCAGGTAGGGCAGGCAACAGACCAGGAAAGTGGGCTTCTCTTTTCCAGCCCCCTTTTCTCCAAGGACAGAGCAGTGCCTAGAGAGGGCTGGTGAGGTGGCGAATGTGGCACTGCTCCCACAGCAACCTCCCAGCTCTCTGGAGATCCCAGCCTCTCCAACAGCTCCCCGCTGACAGGCAACAGAGGCAGAGAGGAGTGGCAAGAGCTCGGCCCCCTGCACAGCCCTGCCGAGTCCTGGCAAGCCCAGTGGAGGTTTTCCCAAACCTGTGCAGTCATGACAGGCATGTGGGGACTCGCTCAGGCCAGGCAGCCAGCACAGGATCTGCTTTCCCACGGTCTCCAGCATTGGCTCTGCCCACTCCCTCCCAGTGCCACCGCCCCAGCATGGCTGTATTGGCGATGCGGGGCCAAAGGCAGGGGCATCGCTGCCCCCTGCACAGCCCTGCCCTATCTGCCTCCTGCTGCCCACGCTCCCTGGCAGCTCTGTCCTTCCAGCCTGCAGCAGATGCTGGTTTGGAGGAGCTCTTGGCGAGCTTTTTGGCTCGTATTTATTTTTAACTGATTTCCCACTCTATCTCAAGTGTATCCAAGCCAAACTGTTCCTGAAGTGCCTCCCAATGGAGTCCACTCCTCCCCATTGGTCTGTCCCCAAAGCTCTCCTTGGACACAGGCAGCCCTGGTATGTTTATCAGACACCCGAGCCCAGTGGAGCAGAGAGGATTTTCCCCTGTGCTTTGAAAGCAGCCTGCAGCTCATTTGAACATCTGGCCACTGCCACCCTCTAATCTGCCTTTGTCAATAAAAAGATCCAGTTCTTCCATTTGTAATCATATGGTGCCCAGCAAGAGGTAAAGCCATGACACACACACCCCCCCAGTCCAGACTGCTTCAGCTGCAGTGCCCTGCCCCAGCCCAGCGTGGGCCGGGATGCTCACCGGATGGTCCACACCCCGGGAGGAACACAACCCATCACGCTTGGCTTAGAAGCCCACATAGGCTTCCAGAGGCTCCTAGATATGACTCCTAGATTATGCATGCAGCTTTCCACTCTTTCTACCTTGCAACAGGTATGCCCTAAGGTTTCTTTCAACAGATTGACTCCCTGAGCCTTGTATGGAAATGCAGAGATGGCTCTGATCTTTGCTGCTAAAAGGTCTCACCTGGCCCACGGATTTGCAACAGAGATGCTCTGGAAGGAGTGGCTTGGTGCCTCCCAGAACAGTGCTGACACATGCCAACTCTCACCCTTAAGTCCAATACTCCCCACTTTTGGTGGGCACGCACCCATTTGGAGCAGACACACATCCTCTGCCCAGCCCCACCAGGTCCCTCCACACTGAGGCTGCTGCTGGACTGCTGACCTGTCCCTCTCCCCCAGGAGAGGGGGAGCACCTCCTTACCACATCCCACACTTCTCCAGCAGGTAAGACACCCTACACAACCTGAGCACCCAAAACCCCAGCCAGAAGGCCCACTAGCTTGTGATTCATTTCCAGAGTAGTAATCCACCAAGCCACCAAGAGAGGAACATCTCCCTACAGAGATTGGATGCACCATGAGATAACCTTGCCTAAGAAGCTGTGCTGCTACACAGCAGCTCCCCAGCCTGCCCTCGACCACCTCTATGTAGAAGAGGCAGGCTTTTGAGGTGTGTAAGCCAGTATGCTGGCTTCAAGGAGATTCAGCCAAGCCCATGCTCTTGTGAGCAGGCTCACTTGATTGCAAGCAACCTTGGTACTGAGCAGCGAGCACAGACCAGCAGGGTTTGCCTCTTGCAGGAAGGCACCAAGAGGAGGGACAGAAACCCCATCAGATTCCTTCAGCCCCACAGAGCTGCCAGTCAGGCCCCAGGCAGGCAGCAACAGCCACAGGCCCTCACCTCTTCAAGTCCCCTGGGAGCAGAGCCGGGAGAATGTGGCCACAAACAATGAAACTCACAGGGCTGCTGAGGGCCCCAGATAAGGGGCCAGAGCAGCCGTGCGGCTGTTTCCTTCCGGTCCCTTCCACAGGGAGTAAGCACAACAGTGGGGGAAGGAACAGAACAGGTCCCCCACCAGCCAACTCTCCACATCCCCTTGCACTCACCAACAGCCCTGTAGCCCAGGCAGGAGGGGGGTGCAGGGATAGCCCGCTCCCCTCCCCCCCCTGCTTCCCCTTAGGGCCACCACGTCAGAGCAGAAAGCCCCAGGAAGAGATGGCAGCTGAGGGGCTGTCAGGGAGCTAGTCACACCGGGGTAGCCAGAGGAGGGGCTGGGTCCCTGGGGCACTGTAGACCCCTCAACACCAACCAGGTGATGCTCGAGGGTGGGCACCTCCATGGGATGAGGCCTTCCTAAGCAACTCTCTAGGGTGTCTGGAGCCTGCCCTGCACACACAGCTGTCACACCTCCATCACGGGTGAGAGGTGCCAACAGAACAGGGTACCCGCTGCCTGAGTGGCTCTCCCAGTTTTCCTCCTGGGTCCTTCTGCCATCAGGATGCTTCACCTCCCTCCCCTCCCCTTTAATCCAGGATTACAGACACTATTACAGAGCAACAGTGCCAGGTCCAGGAAGGCTGGCCAGCACTGCCCCTGGCTCTCCCCACAGCCACACGCCAGCAGCTGTTCCATAAAGCTGCCTGCCTGACTGACTGACCCACACACACACACACCAGCACCTGCTCAGCCCTACAACCCCTGAGCCACAGCAGATCTGCCCCAAATCCCCCTGTGGTGCCTTGCACACCAGGATTTTGGTGACAGCGGTGCAGCACAGCTCTTCACTACCTCCTGACACCACCTCAGGTAACCTCCAAAGATAGGGAGATGAGGGAAAGAGAACCTTGACCACACAACCTGACCAGGCCAGCCAGAGAGCTGCTCATGACAGCTCAGAGCCAAGTACACTGGATCCCCCAAGGATGAAATTCCAGGGATTGCTGTGTGACCATTCCCCCCCTCTTGCTCCCTGGCCTCCTCCCTCTGAAGATACAGAGCATTTTTCCAAAGCCAGACCCTGACCATCTTTGAGGACTGCTGCATGAAAGCCTTTTCATCATGAGAGGCACTTGCTGACACACCCATTACTTAAAAAACCCAGCAACCCAAAAATATTTCATCTGTCTCAGCAGGGCAAACCAAAAAGGCCTAAAAATTAAACACACCCCAGAGCAGCTTCTGCCCCAGGACAGCACCAGCACACTTGCCCTGTGACTAGCAGCAAGAGGGGACCCCCAGGGACCAGCACAGCTACCCAGAAAGCTTTACCTCCAAATTCCTCTGCCCTTACCTCCCAACATCCTGGCACCAGCACAAGCCTGTGCATGCCCAGAGGTCCTGCAGTCAGAGCAGGTCCACCACACTGTGCCTTTGGAGAAGGACCCCATCAGGCCACAAGCAGATGCTCATGCAGAGCTTATCACCACAGGAACCCACCTCCCACCTCCACCCTCCTCGCTGTACTTAAGCCTTCGTAGTAGCCAGAAAGATATCCTAAGCCCTGACCAATCCCCTCAAAGCTGACACCAGTGGAAGAACTCTAAAGATGGCATGTTTATCCAAAACCTACTGTGCCCCTGCTTCCTGGGGGAACTGCCTTTTCCCCAAAAATCAATCCTTTGCCTAGAAAAACAATTTCCAGAGCTAAACCACATTCATACCCACACAGAGCTCACCTGCCCCTCCTCTGTCAGGGAACACAGCTCAAGATTGAGGATTCCCCACAGGAGTAGCTTCTCTGTCAGCTACGGAAAGATTAACCCCAGGGCCCAGACTGAGCTGGCAGATGGGGAATTGCAAACCACAGGCCAGGGAGAATGGACAAGATCTGGCAGATAAGACACAGGAGGCTTGGCAGGCAGCATGGTGATCTTCAGTGCACAGCCCTCTGCTTGGGTCTTTCCAAGGACCTGCTCCATGCCCCAAGTCCCCAGAGACCTACAATCAGAGCCAGGGGGGATGCGGCCCCTCACCCAGGCTGGCTGTGCCCCTGAGGTGACACCAGGAGCTCCCCAGGCCAGACCACCACTGAGGGATGCAGTGCCCAAGGACCTTGCTCTGCTTCACAGTCCCCAGCACCAACTAGACAAAAAAAATGCCAACACCGCTGAAGCAATTTGTCTTGCTCTATCAATCTGAGGGACTCTTGAGGAGAGCCTGCCTGCCCTGCAAAAGTGAACATCAATAGCTCTCGCCACCAGACCCCCATCTGAGAGAGAGAGAGGAAACAACAAATTCTCCTGGTTCCAGTTCCCTATCATGATGCACTTAGGAAAAAACAGAAACCCCATCAATAATTCAATCCCACAATTGCCCGAGCGCTTGCAGTACATTACACTTGCTTGCTCTGCATGGGTTCACAGCCTTGCTAATTCACCACAGGCTTCTGGTCAGCCTCAATTAGCTAAAAAATAAATGAACCAACATCTCTGGCATGCCTCAACCCCCCTGAGCACAGGGTCCCAGCTCACACAGCAGTCCTTAGACCTCGGTCTGCACAAGGCAGCAAGCACCAAGGGCCTTCAAGGAGCAGCGAGCTGTCAGCATATAGGGCAGAGAGTCCACAGTCATCCCCAACTCTGCTCTTGTCCTTAGCTCAGGAGGGCACAGCAGCCCTCAGACTCCAGGCCAGTGGATGGGGAGGTCCCATGTCCTTGTGTGGGCCATGGAGAGCTTTGTCTGTAACCCGTTCTCTCCTACCAGTCCAAAGACCCCAGAGGCAGGAGTGCCCACAGACTGTTCTTTCTTGCAGCCCAGCCCTCTCAGCAGACAGGGACCCACCTGCCCAGGGCTTCAGCCACCTTCTCAGCCCCAGGCCCTGCCGTGCAGGGCTCTTCCAAAGAAACTGGGCTCTCCCAGGGTACAGGAGCCACAATGGACTCTGGTCTTTTGGACTCTCAGGGCAGGAAAGGGGTGTTCCCAGGACACTGCCTTGGGTGCCGACCTGCCCCGGCCCAGCCCCATGGTCCACAGGAGCCGTGCCCATGGTGCCCAGCCCTGGGGAGAGCCAGGAGGGTGAAGCAGCAGGAGGATGGAAGCTGCTCGCCTCCACCCGACACATCCAACTGATTGGACTGGCAGAGGGATGGCCGCCGGTCCGCCCACCCGCCGCCGGCACCGGGCGAAGCTGCCCACCCTCCCATGGAGGAGGTACCTGCCCAGACGGGACCCAGCACCGAACCTTATAAGGGAGCGGGCCCGCAGCCAGGCAGGAGGATAAGGAGGGAGATAAGGTCAGGGTGGGGCTGCTGCGGGGAGGATGAGGAGGAAGCAGGACGGCAGGGAGCAGGCGCGTGTGGAGGGGGGTGCAGGAATGCACGATACCGATCGGCTGAGGAACGCATCTAGACACAGCCGGGGTTGAGAAACATGGTGGGCGATCCCCTGTGATCTGTCCCAAGCCTGGCCAAGGTCACCGGAGCAGACAGGGTGGGCGATGCCCCGGGGAAGGGATGTGTCCCCAGATAGGTTCCACTTGCCATCCCAGGGGGACAGGGAAGGAGAGGCAGCCCAGAGGGGACGGTGGGTGGGAGGAAGGAGCAGCGTGGGGTCGGCCACAGAGATGGGTTTGTTCCGCTGGTATGCCAGCAATCCGGCTGCGGGGCAGCTGCGCTCCCAGGCAGGTGAGGGGGCCCATGGGCCCCCTCCTGAGCACGGCCGGGACCAGCCGGACCTTCAGGCAGCTGGGGAAGCGCTGGCTGCAGCCAGTCCCACGGTGACAGCTCCCCCGGCACCCTCGGGGAGGAGGACAAGCGTCCCCCCAGCAGAGGGGCAGCCAAGCCACCAGCTCCAGGCAGACACCGTCCACCTGCAAGCCCCGAGCAGGACGGCCATGCGGCAGGAGGAACGTCCTGCTGCTGTACCCAGGAGACCCCAACAGCCCCTCCTGCCGGGTGCCCCACCCCGGAGGGCGACAGCGAGGTTGGGTCCCCCCGGCACTCCCCCCACCAGGCAGACAGGGTCCCCATGGCTCGCATCCAGCCCTCAGCCCCGGTCGATTCCCATGCCGGGAGCCCTCCCGCCGCACAAAGGCAGCTCTCTCTCCACGCTGTGGGAATTCGCAGCTGAGGCTCGGCGCGGACAAAGGGATTTCACAAGCACATCCCGGCGGCCGGCCGCCCTGCCCCGGCCTCCCCGCTTCCTGTCACGGCAGCGCCAGGCCCCGGGGCGGCAGCCAGCCAGCACCCCGCAACGGGACCAGGAACCGGGCCAGAGCCCTCCCGGCAGACAGACACTCCTCCAGCCCCCAGTGGGGTGGCAGGGCAATCCCTGCTGTCCCCAGAGGTGCCACTCTGGCAGGGGACACAAACTGTCCCCGTGGGGCTCGGCCGGACCTCGCTGAGCCAGGGCCTGCGCTGCCCCCGAGCCAGTCCCTGCCCTTCACCCGCCACCCGGCTGGACTTTCCCACCCAGCTGCCTCCCTCCCGCAGAGAAAACAAACACCATCCCGGCTCCTCGGAGATAAGGCCTGCAAACAGTGCCCAGGGAGCAAAGTCCTCCCGATTAAACCTCCAGCTGCAGCACCACAGGCACTGCCAACCTCCCCCGAGCCCCAGAGGGGACATGGGGACGGCAGAGGGGGTGAAGATGCTTAGGGAACCCCCCCTCCGGGGCAGATTTAGTTCCTCAAGGGCTCACAACAGCTGCTGGCTGCCCAGAGCCAGAGGCTGCAGCCCAGTGGGCAGCATTCCTAGCAGGATTACAAGCAGCCTCCCCCTTCCTTCCATCGGGTCACAGCACCCACAGATATCTGCCCATGCCAGAGCACCTAGTGCCAACCTAGCACATGGACACACAGCTTTGGGCCCTCTAACCCTGGCAGAGAGCCCTCACACAGCCCTGGTCCCTCTTTCCCAGGAAAGCCACTCAAGATCATTTCCCCTCCTAATACCTGCAGTCAGGCTGGGACCCAACTCCTCTGTTCCAAGCAGTGGTACAAAGGCCCAGGGAGGGTCATATTGCCCCCACCACAGGACCCTCACCACCTGCCTTATCCACCTTCCCAGCAAAGTGAATTCCAGTCACCACAAAACCACGACCAGAAACACAGAGAGGAGCAGGAGCTCCCCCACCCACCCCAGCCCCAGGTGGGGTGTCCATTCCCACTACCCAGCAGAGCAGGGACCCCCAGGGCAGGTAGGGCCCTTCACTCTGCCAGATGAGGCACACACCTCTCCCCGCCCAGGCTGAGCAAACAGGCAGTGAAGTAATGCTGGGTGCAGGAGGAGGCAATTGCACCCGTGAAGCCAAGCAGCCCGAGGAAGCCACCCAGGAGGAGCGGGATCCCCCCAGCCATCCCTGACTCCCCCAGCAGGTAGGGCGGCCAGCAGGCTGAGTCACTGTTCCAGGCACCCAGGGGCTGGGCAGAAATCTCCAGCTTGGCTCAGCATGACCTCACCCGGTACTTTGCTCTCTAATGGCGAGCATGCCCCTGCACTGGAGAGGGCTTAGAGGGCCCAGCCAAGAGGGGTAATGAATGGGTGAAGGAAAGTCATCCAAAAAGGATTAGGCAAGAGCCAAGGTCTGGACCGCTGTTGGGGGGCGTGGGGGGGGAGAGTGGGGCTGCTGCCCTGATGGTCTTCAAGAGGCTAACAGCAAGTGCCCTGCAGTGCTCAGAGTCCCCTCAGTGTCAGTGGCCAGCCAGGACACTCGCAGGGGCTGGTAGGAGCCAGTGCTCATACACAGCAGCAAGGAACAAACAAGACAGCAGGCCAAGCCATGCTCAGAGGGACAGTGGGACTCCATCGTACTCACTCCAGCCCCCTGCCCAAACTGCTTGCCAGTGCCACCTGGCTACTGCTCCCCCAGTGCTCACTGAGAAGTGGCTTCCCAGGCTCCTGTACAAGCTGAAGGGAAGGAAACCTGCCTTTCCTGGTCAGACAGGAGATGACATCGTGACTTCCCTTTCCCGTAAGCTTCTAAACACAACGTCCTGCCAAGGGCCACTCCCCACCACCTCCAGCCCACATGCAGACACCCTGGAAGCAGGCCAGGAACACCAGGGACAGGCACCACCACCACATGTCCAGCTGTGCCAGCATCCAGGAGGTCAGCACAGTCCAACGAGAAGACCAGATGCCCGGCCAGCTTGCTGGAAGCATCTCTCCTCTGGGGAACAAATATGAGGACTCTTTGACTGTGGTGGTATCACATTCCTGTCCCGGGCTAGGAGTATCGTACAAGCAGAGAGTAGAAGGAGCTTTTCCAACTCCACATTTACATGGCTGTGCCCACCATGCCCTAGAGGTGGGGGTGTTACCTGCAGAGCTCAGGAGGCACTAACTGCAATTCTAGCACAACATCTTGCTAAGAACATAAGCAAGTGTGCACTGCTGCTCTCCAACTTCCACTCACCTCATCTGCACAGCCCCACCAGCCAGTGGGCACATACAGCCAGGGCCACCAGAACTCTGGTGTTCTCAAGGGTCACAGTGCCAGGACAGGAACATCCATGGAAAGCTGAGCCACAGGCTCCCCCACGGTTGCCTTCACTGTCCAGGCCCATCCAGGCAGGTCCTCTCACTACCAAAAGAGGGAGAATAGAGATGGGAAGTGGTTTTCCACCCAAGTTAGCTACTGGGACTGCCACTGAGCTCAAGGGAACGCAGGTGTCTGCCAGCAAGAGTGCTGCAGAGGGAGATCCAGGGCCTGGGAGCTCCCTCCTGCAGATGAGAGCAGAGACACAGCAACAGCAAGGCACTGCAGAGCCAGCCTCCCCACATCACAGAGATTTCTCCCAGAAGCACCCTAAGGCTGCCCTGTCCTCTCCTTACCCAGCAGACCCCGGTTAGCAGCAGGTGGGCTGACACCTCTCCCCCCACAGCCTGAGCCAGGCAGGGCAGGCAGCGCAGCGTGCTGCAACACGCTCACAAGAATGCGTTACTGCACGGGGCAAGGGGCCTGCCAGCAGCGTGCACAGGCGGACGGTGACCCACCCTTCCAGGTTGGAAAAACTCGTCCTGGCAGTTCCACACACTGCCTCCCACCCCAGGGATGCCCACGAACAGGCTGCCCCATGCCACCACCTCCACACGGGCTGCTGGGGACACAGCCAAGATACATGGGGCTCCTCTCAAAAGGAACCAGCCTGAGTGAGACAGGGGCAAGAGGAACACATAGCTGAGAACAATGGAGACGCCTTCCTCCTCCTGGACAGGGTGGGAATCAGTTCTCCATACTCATCTGTTCCAAGGCTACCCAGCTCCCATTCCAGGCAGCACATCTCCCCACCTCAGGTAATGGCTCTCCTGCCCAGGAGGTGCTTCTGCAGTTGCAAAAGCCTCACAAAGTGCAAGGGGAGAGCAGCTCCTCCTGCTCCCAGAGCCTTCCCCCGGCAGGGGCAGCCCTCCTCTGTGCTCCCAAGGAAGAGGCAAGTGAGGATCTCACTGCTTCCAGGTCCTGGTGCCCAGGAAGGGCCAGACCAGTGAACTTTGAGCAGTGCTCACTGTAACCGGGGCAAACACCCCTTGAACTGGAGCAGTCGGGGCTGGTACAGAGTCACAGCAACAACTTCTGCTCCTACACACCTGAGCCCAGCACACCACTGCCACCAGAGCCACCGACCCAGCATGGAAAGGGATGCCCTCATACTGACCCTGTAGATGTTTTAGAAGTGCTCCCTGCCTGTGCTGGAAGCCAGTCATTCCCAGCCTGGAGAGGCACCCCACCAAGACTGCTTTGCCAAGCCCCGCAGCCAGCCACTAACATCCCAGCAGCACCTCAACAGCCTCAGAGCCACCCCCCTCTAAAGGCCAGGGATGTGGTTTGACAAAAGAAATTCTGCTCTCCCATCAGCACAAACATCCCGGGAATGAGCTGTTAAAATTAAACATGTGGGGAAAGCACTCAGCCCCGATCAGGTCCTCAGATCCAGGCTGGCACAAGCATGAATGCAGTAGCACAGTCACCATGGACCTGCAGCACAAGGTTAGGGGTTAGGGGCACTGGGACACTCCCAGGCATCCACTGCTCCCCTGTCACTTCCTTGCAGGGACACTCATCTCCCTGGTGGCTGGCATGGTAGCAGGCTGCAGGGCAGCTAAGGCTGTTCATTCCCAGCCTGAGCCCCTGAACACTGAGGGTCCCACCACCAAACCCCCACCTGCAACTGCTCCAGGCTGGAAAAAGCAGATAAAAGCAGAGATGACAGTCACCCCAGTTAAGGGTTCACCAATCCTGGCACCACGCCTAACAGAGTCACCTGTGCTCCTGAGTCACCTGTTTGCCCCCACACCCAGCAGCCACCTCATCCCAGCCCACCATACTGTACAATTTTTCAGACACAGTAAGGAAGCTCAGGAGAAGACTTTTGCTTCCTCCACAGGGAAACAGAGCACTGCTGCAGGAGGATCACCCCACAACCCCTGGCATCTCAAGCACAAACAGGAACATGACAGAGCAAACCAACCCCTGTGCAACAGCCACTGGATGGGCACAGCATGGGGACAGGCCCAGGGGCAGCAGAGGCCCCAGCAGCCTTCCTGGTGGCAAGCAAGGAAGATTAGCAACAAGCACAAGACAGGCAGGAGCCAGACAGACTCATCAGCCTGCTGCTGGAAGTTTCCAGTGCAAGAACTGGCTCTAAAAAAAAAACAAAACAAAAAAAAAAACAAAAAAACAAAACAGTTCCCCCCCACACACACAACCCCAAACAGCTTCCTTGGATGATGAGAAGCAATGAGAGGGTTGTGGCCACCTTGGGGAACTTGAGGACTTTGGTCAAGAGCCTGCAAATCCAGCCCCCTTCCAACAGCCTTGTGCTGAGACACATTCCTACACTCAGTGCCAGAGGACAACCTCTTCCACCAGCCAAGCCCTGTGTCACACACAGAGGATCTGCCTGAATCACCCAACAGGTCTGGGGCTTGTCACCACATCCCAGAAACACCTGTTGCCTTTTATGAACCCAAACCAGCCCCACAGTTCTGCTTCTCACTGTTGGCCAGGCAGGAATGGGGGGAGACCACAACCACGCTGCAGAGAGTCAGGGGTTTAGAGCCAAGAGGAGAGCCCTGCACCTCCCTGGAGACTACAGCACCGCAGTCTTGGGAAAGGGCTCTGTCCTTGCCAGCAGTAAATGAGAGACAGTTACGAGGGATTGTTGGGAAGAGAAATCAAGAGATTTGACCAGCACTCTCCCCTAAGGTCACAGAGATTGGTAACCTATTTTGAGACATCAACAGCCTTGCAGGCATGGTCCAAGCTATGCTATTATTTTCTGGGTGTCCTAAAGCCACCCCAGCATAGACACAAAGGACCAAAGCCTTATCTCCATGCCAGAGGCTGGAGGAGGGACAAGATGAGAGGCAATGCTGGAACAGAGATGCCAGCTATACAGTTTGGATGGACCATTCCTCCAAAACCTGGCCCACCTCCATGGAAGGGATGGCCCCAGGGGCTTCCCAACAACAGTGATCAGGGCCTGACCTCCAGGACAGAAGGGAGGAGGCTCACCCCTCTGCAGCAGACCAGGCAAGCCCAGCACATTCCACAAAGCAAACACGTTCATCTTCCCAGCCCTTACAAGAAGGTTCTGCACAAGATTCCAGCAAATGCTGCACATCAGGAAGGACAGTCACTTGAATGCAACAGCGTCCTGGCCAAGTGCAGTCAAGCAGAAGGAGAACAACTTTTAAAAAATGCTTTTTTTTTTTTTTTTTTTTTTTCTTCTCTTGTAAGAGTACAAGCAAACACTGCCAGGTAAAAGAACCTGCCTCAATAAGGTAAAGGGAGCAGGCTGGAGCTGGCATGGTGACTGTGGGGAAGATTAAAAATTCCCCTACCTGGGCTCTTCCCAGCACACCACCTCATGGAGCTGGGGGACACTGCCCCACTCCCCCAGCCAGAGCCTGGCAGGTTCTGTAGACCCATCACACACAGGAGCAAATGCTGGAGGCATCAGAGATGGCAGTCTGCAAGCCACCAGCCCACCATTCACCCCCACCTCACCACATCCAGGAGAGCTCCTCAGGGGAGGAAGAGCAAGGGACAGAAATAAAAGTTTCAAATGAAAGCTGCATCCACTGACTAGAAGATTTCTGCTGTGCTTGGTCCTGGGGGTGCTGAGCTTCCCCTGCAGAGATGAAGATAAATCTGTTCTCAATTCTACACCAAGAACTTGGCAGCTAAGTCCAAAAGCATTTGCACAGTGCAGAGGAGACATGAGGTGGACCTCCAAGCAGCTGTAGTTGGATACCACCACAACATTCCACATGCCCAGGCAGTCCCATTTGCACACAGACATTGACCCCAGCTCACCAGCCCACACAAGGATGGGTATCATAGCCCTGGAACAGGAGCCTGCAGCCCTGGTGTGGGGTCTCCACTGCGGAAGGGCATCCCAAGGCCTCCCAGATAACAACCCATTACCACCACTGTCACCAGCTCCATGGAAAAGCCTGAGCACCAAGCCCTTGCCAGAGAGGGAGCACCACCAAGAGGTCCACCCCTCTCTCCAACAATCAGATGAAGTCTTCTTGTCCAGGCTCCCTCACTCAAAGACCGGGGCCATAACAGAGGCGCCCTGCTTCCCTCCTGTGAGGTAGACCAGCCCACCTGTGCCTCACAGATGCCAGAAGCCCTCACAACAAGAGATCAACCCAAACTTTTGAGCACTCTACACCAAGCTCTCTGGGACACACTCAGGAGGAACGGGATCAGCCACAGTGCAAGAGAAGGCAATGCCATGGGAAGTCACAGACTCCCCACACAACAGACACAGGGCAGGGGG
>JAAWXA010000063.1:1239966-1250028 GCA_038090715.1 Florisuga fusca | reverse complement strand
GGAGGAGGGAGGAGGGAGGAGGGGGGGTGTCACGGAGGATGCGTACGGGGGCGATCCGTCTCGGGGGGTGCGCGTTATCCCGGTGGGGGCTCTGCCCTCCCGCGGGGGCTGAGTTGCTCCGCCGGCGCTGGGCCTATGGGGTGAGAGTGTCCCGGCGGAGCGGCGGGAGATGTGTGACCCCGTTCCGGATGGAATTTTCCTGGAAGCGGGACTCTGGAACGGGAGTGCAGACGATGGGCTGCGCAGACCGACACGGAACGGCCGTATCTTTGCCCCCCTCTCTGGCTCTGTTGACCCGGCGCTGGTTGAGTGCACCAACACCCGTCCTGGGGGAGTACTGGGAACTCTCCAACAGGGAGCTGGTCTGAGGTGAATTCCATCTCCATGCCCGCACCAGTATGTCCCCTGAGCACCTTCACCTGAGGCCGTGAGTCGGGGGGGACAGCCGGTAGCCAGGGACAAGCACCCTGCCCATCAGTATATCAGAGGGGACCTGAAGCCCCCACTGAGGGGAGCATGAACAATTTTGGGATGCCTCTGGCATGGCCAAAGCAGCGTGGACACTGCTGAGAGCTGCAAACACGGGGGAGGGCTGGTGAGAGAGTACAGATGTGATAAGCTGGGGGGGAGGCTGGGACCTGGGGGCTCAGGGTGGCTCCTGAATGGGGCCCTTCATTGCAAACAAGGAAGGTACACCTATGCATCAGCCAACAATGTGACTCTAAAATCATCAGCACTCTATGGGACAGCCATATCATGTCCCAGGAAGGTCCACTGCCAATTTTTGGCTCTGGATGAGACAAAATCCTCCACCCCTGCCCCTTGACGCTGGAGGATTTCCCCTTCCCTGGGGAGGGGAGGCAGTGTTGCAGAGCCTGTTCCGTCCAAAGTTCCCTGACTCACCTGGGAGTGATCTGCATCCAGGTTCCCTGAAGGTGACAGTCCTGGTGCTGGGCTGTCAGGATTCAGGGGCTGGGGAGAATCCTGCCATGTCCTGACTGACAAACTATTGTTGAGGTAATGACAAGATTAAAAGAGTTGAGGAAGGTTTTGGGTGGGGACAGGTGATTCTTGAGGTAAATATGCATTGCTCAGTGAGGTGAGGAGAAGGCAGGGGAGATAGGAGCATTTGGGGAAGGTCATCCCCAGCTGGGTGGGGTTTGCTAAAAGCATGCATAAAAGGTGTCAGGAAGAGAACTGGGACTCAATGCATGTGAAGGGTACGTATAGGCAGATTATCAGAGGCTGTGGGATCCCCAAACTCTCCCTAGTGTTTGATTTGTAAAATAGATCATCCAGCCTGCTGGCTGTAAGGAGGTAAGGGGTGAAAGTGGGACCCCACCAGCCCTAGGGGGGTGGAAGGCTTCTCCATCCCACTGCCAGGAACCCAGATCTTCTCCCTGCACCCCTGCCTCTTGGTTGTCACCCAACATAAGTGGGCGAGAACTGGTCCCAGATCACAAATACTCCTCTGCTGTCCTTCCCTCCTCATCACCCACAGAGGGAGTGAGGTGGCTGCATTCCCAGAGTCTTGGGGACAAGCAGGGAGAAGAGGCGCACTTGCAATTAATTCTGGGAAGAAAATTCCTTGCCTGCCTTCCCCAGGGATTTCTGGCATCTCTGATGGGACAGCTCACCCCCAGAGAAAAGGCACCAGGGACACCTCACTGCCCCTGACAGAGGCAGCAGGTTCGGGGCAGCTTTCTGCTGTGCCTGGTACACAACCACTTTGTTGCTGTTCAATCGGCCCACAAATTCAACAGCCTTTTAAGTCTTTAGTTTGTCCAAAGATTAAAAGCACTGCTGTGAACACGCCTCTGCTGGCTCGGAGCTGGAGATCTCTTTGAAGCTGAGTGAGGGCGTCATGTACCAAGGGCCACAGGAAGGTGTTGCTGATAATCCTTTCCTGGACCACGGTGTTTTGGGGTCCAGTAGATGTTCTTGCCAAGGTGCAAGGACAGCACTCCGAAAGTTGCCCTTAGAATCAGTTAGTCTATCTCGTTGCTAATGCTCCAGAGTCGACTATCCTCTTCCTCAGGCTGGTCAGGAGTGAACCAAGCTCACCTCTGGAAGCCCACCTTTTATTCGTCCCCCAATTCTGCTCATGTGCAATTGGGGCCAGCCCTAACTTGGCACAGGTGGGCTGAACAGGAGCTCATGCCTTCCTTCTCATAACTGGCAACACCTGATTGTCTTTACCTGGTTGCCTCTACAGGAAGGAGCTGGGCAGGGTCTACTAGCGTGTTGTCAGCTCCAGCGCCTGACTCAGTCCAGCTGAGCCAACAGCACGCCCAGTGATGCACGCCTACTTCTGAAGGCAGGATGAACCCCCAGTCCACTGGGGGCTTTAGCTCACCCAGCAGCAGGCCACACTCTTGTTTCAATATACTGTGGCAGAGGAGTCCATCCCACTGCTTCCCCAGGAAACAAAGATAGGTGTATTACTAGCATGGAAAGATTTGCCCTCTTCTGCAGTAATTATGTGTAATAACATCTTGTGTGTCCCCTTTCATCCTGCAGTACTGCTGATGCCTTTTCAACAAGATGCCCAGAACATGGAGCTACCACCAGAACAGAGCAAGACAACTTGTTTACAAGACAGCAGTGCTCCTGGGTTCTGGAGGGCAGGAGGAAGGGGAGGCTGCTGTTTCCAGGCCCAGCACAGTTGTTCAGAGAGGTGGCCTGCATTGTTCTACATCAGGATAACACGGCACTTCCACAGCCCCTTTCCTATGGGAATCCCAACAGGTTGTTGTCTTCTCCTTATGCAAGGGGAAGTGTGACACCAAGAGGTGTGAAAACTCTGTTGGATGCTAGTGTCAGAGGGGAGGAGGGAAGCTGGAGCTATTGGAACTTTTCAGCCCTATTTGAAGACACCAGGCAGGTGTGCAGCTCACCCTGACACCCTCCCAGAGCTGCTCCATGTGGTCAGTGAGGCACTAAGGCAGAGGAGGGGTCAGTGCCTCCTGCTCTCCTCCTGGCCTTCCCATGGTGCAGACTGGCCTAGTGTCAGCCCTTGATGTCTGACCCAGCTGTGTCCTTTCGTGCCCTTGGACTGTCAGATTCCCATCACATCTTTTGCTCAAATTGGCAGACAGCTGAAGCACACATAGGAATCTCCTTCCCTCACAGCCCCGCTATGGTCTTATGGTGCCTCGCTACTTACAGTCTCTTTCTTCCTCTCTCCATCTCCATCTCCTCTCCTAGCCACAGACCCCTACCTTCATCCTTCCCTCTCGTGGCAGCTGTAACAAAGCATGAGGCGCCTCTGGAGAGCCGGGACACAGAGACAGCTCTTGCAGAGCAGTCTAGCAACAACAGCAAAAGGGGACATTGCTGGTTCCTTTCTTGTAAAGAAACCAGCTCAGAATCTGCTGATGGGAGGAGATGCTCAGGAGACAGGGGGAAGAAGACATGCCTTGTTCTGGGCGGGGCCTCTCTTCCTATCAGCTGCAGAAGCAGCCTGGATAACTGCTGCACCTCTGGGCTGCTCCCAGGCGGAACCACTCTTCCTTCCACCTCACCACTGAATCCCTCCAGGAGATAAACCCCACTCAACATTCTCAATCCATTGAATCACCCAAGGCTGAGCCCAGCACCCCGCCAGGGAAAGGCAACCCTGCCCCAGCAGAGAGAGGGCTGTGCTTCAGGGAACCTGCCCTTGAGCACCGGGAGGTGGACGGAAGATTCTTGGTCTGACACATTTTGCTGGCATGGCAGGGCCACTGTTGCACCCTTTTAGCCAGCAGATTCTGGCAGCAAAACGGCCATTACTGTTTAGAGAAGAGTCAATAGGACCAAAGTGTCAGTTCTTTTTGCAGCATAGATTATTTAGCTTTGGGCACTAGTAAAAGTTACACTTGTAAAAGGCCTCTGTTGTGTATCTATAATTGGGAGTGTTTGCTGGTATTGCCAGATAATATATCAGTAAATTTTAAGGGCAGACAAGGCCATTGGTGAGGGAGCAGAGGCAGTACTGCAGCTGCTGGGGGTGCAGTGGGCAGGACCGGGATTAGTGCTGTCACCTTTGTGAAACACCAAAGCCGCCCCCAAAGACAAAGGCCTATAACCTGTGCGGGGCCCAGGTGCCACAGCTGGAATGGCTCTGGGAGCCCTGAGCCCATCCCACCAGCCAGACTGATCACCCACCACCCATAGCCCACTGCCTGCTCTCCCCTGGTGGCAGGCAAGGTGACAGCCACCCCTTCCCACAGCAATCTCTGGGGCTCTGGCCCCACTCACCACCACAGGACATGCTGGGCTGTCCACGGAATGGCTCTGCTCCCGTCTGTAGGGCCCTCTGTGGGATACCGGGATCCCACCATCCATGGGGGACCCATGGGGCAGAGGAGCATCTGAACCACCTTCCACCTGAAAACACTGCTTGTAGGACAGGGAGATCCAGGTGGCCAGGGTAGGGGGGACACATGGGATCTGCTTTGCAGAGTGTGAGCATGACTGATGCCTCTGCAGACAAGGGACTTTGTGCCTTCTGTCAGCTCAGGAGCCCGCTGAGCCTCCAGAACCCCACAGGGGTGTCCACTCCTTGTCCAAGGCGGTGGCTGCAGGACCAGCTCTCCACTCCTCCTGCAGACAGAAGAGCTGCCAGCAGTCCTGAGTGTGTCCTGGGACAGTGACAGACATGGGTGACTCACCCTGCCTCTGGGATGGCCTCAGGAGTGGGAATAAAGAAGGACACAGCGGGACTCAGAGAGAAGAGAAGAGCCCAGCTGTGCCTTGGTGTCCTCTCTGGGGTGGACAGGAAAAGGCATCTTGTCCCCCACAGTTAGAGCAAGGTGACCAGGTGAGCACCCCACCTCTGCCTCAAGCCTGGGAGGGGATTTCTGCATCCACATGACAGCAACGAGGGGAGGCACTGGGCATTTTCTCCCCCTGAGGGCCAGTGCTCTTGGTGGAGCAGACAAGAGCAGCAGGGCTATATAGGCACCATACAAGAAAGTCCCCCAGACAGTACTAAAGGTTTGGATTTCTCCAATGCTCGGAATGCTTCTCACCTGCTGATCACAAGGGGAAGTCCCCCCATATTTAATCGTTTCATTAATCAAAACCTCCCTCGTGATTTCATCATTTCATTTCACCCTGTCTCTGTGTCTTTCCCTTGACATCTCTGCCCTGTTTGGCTTACACTGCTGGAAAGTGACTTCCACAGCTGATGCCCCTGTCAGAGCCCCTGCTGGCACCTCAGCCTTGGCTTGAGGGAAAGAGGTTTTCCTCCCAGCTTTGCTCCGATCCTCATGCAATAAATTCTCCCTCTCCCTGCCCTACACCTCAGTGTGGTTGGGGCATGACACAAAATATTGGAAGTGCTGACGGCTCACCTGTCCTAGGGCCAGCCGTGGCTCTTCTGCAGGGATCTTCTCTGCTGCTGGCATTTCCCATGGGGAGATTTCCAGGGAAGGGAACAAAGGGGGACATCAGGCTGAGGACAGATTTAAAAACATGAATCAGCAGTAGTCGGGCTCTGAAATCAGCAGTCAAGCCCCTCAGTCAGTGTCTGGATTCATCCACTCCCAGGGAACTCACGTTTTCCAAGCAACAGCTCTGACCATTGTAATTCTAAAAGATTGCAAGGGGTGGGGGAGGAAACAGCTCTATTTTTCTTCTATTTTTAAGAGCATATGATAGTGCTTTGATACAAAATTATGTATTTTGCTGTATCCTTTGGCATTTACAGCTAGTCTCCAAGCCACCCGAGGGCAGTGGAAATCCTGCCACTAACCTCACAGCTGCTGGCCCAGACAGATCACCACTTTCTTTTTTTCTTGTCCATTTTGCACACAGTAAAAACAGAGAAAAAAGTACCCTCACATGCCAAACCAGATGAAAACCCATCTGCAAAGCCACAGAAAATATCAGGGGATGATACCTCATTTGAAAATTTTGTAAAAACTACAGCACCATTTAGATTCCTATTCTTGCGCCCACTTTTGGTTGCTTGTCAGAACAGCTAGTATCTCCAGGCAATAGGGATGGGAGTATTATAACTGCTGTTCATGTGTCTAGCGTGACTGAGGCAGATGTTTTTACAATAGATGCTTTATAAAATGACAAAATACTTTCAAACTAAGTAGGCAGAATCGTTTGCATGAAGGACAACTTCCAAAATACCCACAATCTTCTCCTTTCTGCCAGCTGTTTGTATGCCCTGCTCCAGGCGTAAGCAAGTTGCAAAAACACTGCTTCTCGCAAGCAAGGCCACAATAGGCTTTAAAAACCCAAAACAAGGCCCAACACAGGCCATTGAACTAATGAACTCCAGAGTGCCACCCTTCCAGGAAGAGCTGCTCTGCAGACAGCATGTTCAGTTGTGTTCTTCAGCGGCACCACAAGCGGCGCTGAGCCCTTTCCTCACATTACAGCTTGTCTGCACCCTGCAGAAGGGCAGGACAGGGGGGCTCCCCCCTGCTCACCCCATTCCACCCTGCCCCAGGGGCTGCAGCTGGGAGGGCACAGACCACACTGCAGCCTGGGTTTGGCCCCACAGCCTGCCACCCTCCAGAGCCCAGGGGCAGCTTTAACAAAACACCAGCAGGAACGCCATTTCGCAGCAAGCCCACGGCTGTAGCCCAGGCAGCGCAGAGTGGGAGCGGGGGCCCCTCCCGGACTCCGCACCCCCGAGACGGGGCGGGTCTGCCCGCCCTCGTCACAGCCCATTGGCTGGCAGGCCGCGATTGGCAGTGGAGCGGATCAATGGTAGGAGCCGGGCTGGGCGGGGCGAGGCGCGTTGGCCACGTGAGGCGGCGGGGCGCGAGGCGAGAGTAGGCCAAGCTGGGGCGTGCGGAGCCACGCTGGCAGATACAGGGGCGTCAGGTGGCTCCAAACCCGCCGGTTTTCACCCCAAAATCTCCGCGGGCGGTGCCCTCTGGTGGGTGGTGTGCCATAGCACGAGCATGCGGGGCTTTGCCCGGCAGCTGTGCAGCCCACTACAGGGGTGATGTGCTCCGCAGCCCCCTGCTGCTGCGCGGGCCCCGGGGCACCCCGGCCCCGAGCCGTGCAGGGCGGCCCCGAGCAGGGCAGGTCGGTGCCACTCCCCCCATCCCCAGCGCTGCGTTGTCCCCTCAGGGCACCCATGGGCTCTCCGAGAGCCACACCGAGGCTGCTGTACCGCAGCACCCGCCTGCTTCGCACGGCCTTCCAGCACCTGCACCAGCAGCAGCAGCGAGCAGATGTCTTCTGTGATGTGGTCCTGCAGGCTGAAGGTGAGTGGGCAGTGTGGCCAGGGAGGTGCCTGGGGCCCCCTGCCCCCCAGGGAAGACCAGGGGGGCCTGCAGGGCAGTGACAGCCGCTGTTGCATTGCAGGTGAGGCAGTGGCAGCCCACTGTTCTGTCCTCTCTGTCTGCAGCCCCTTCTTCATGGAGCAGTTGGGTCGGGAGCTGCCCCCCCGGGGTGGCAGAGTGGTGCTGGAGCTGGGGGAGCTGAAGATTGGGGTGTTGCGCAAGCTGGTGCGCTTCTTGTACACTGCCGAGCTGGAAGCCACATGTGAGGAGGTGCAGGAGGTGCTGGCAGCTGCCCGCCGCCTCCGTGTCACTGAGCTGGAGTCACTGCAGCTCCGTGGGGGACGCCTGGTGCGGCCGGGACCCCCACGGCAGCTCGACCGCTCCTGCCTGCAAGCCCCTCGGCAGGGTTTCCCCAGGGCAGTGGGCAGCAAGGGTGAGCCCAGTAGTGCCAGCATCCACCCCAGGAGCACTGGTGTCCCGTCCGGGACCACCAGCATCACCCCGCGGGTACGGCCAGGGTCTCCTGGGACAGCATGGCCTGGCCCTGTGGGGCGGGTGAAGCTGCGGAAGGTGGAGAGCGGGGAGTGCTGGGAGGTGGTGCGGGAGCGGCATCGGCAGCCCCCCACTGCCCTGCCAGTGAGCAAGGTGGGGGTAGCGGAACCATGGCCTCCACGAGATGTGGGGGCACCAGGTCAAGCAGGCAGGGGCTCACCCCCCCGGAAGAAGCAGGGCCAGGCACTCCCTGTACCCCATCAGGGCTGCAGGCAGGCAGTGCCCCCGGGAGTCACCCCTGGTGACCCCCAGGAGGAGGAGGTGGACGTGGGGACAGCAGAACTGTGCCTGCCCCCCAGCACCTTCTGTGTCTGGCCGTGCCCCTCCTCTGAGTCGGACCAGGAGGTGGATGTCCTTGCCTAGGGGGGGGTTGCACCCCCCAGACAGTGCAGGCACGGCTGCCCGACCCCAGGAGTAGGGGCTGTTCCAGCCCCCCCGTCTGTGTGGCATCAAAATAAAGTGCTGGAATCGGTGGTGCTGCACCATGGGGCTGCCGAGCTTTATTGGGGAAGAGGGGGCGGGTGATGGAGGAATGCAGGGGGGGAGGCGCGGGGACTCGCCGCGGTGGAGCTGCAGCATCGGAGACGAGACTGAGGCTGGCTGGTGCCCCCCACTTCATCTCTCCTCTTCATGGATGCTCGCACCGTGGGTACTGGTCACGACCTGGCTGCAGGAGAGGGTGGGTGGTGTGTGGTCCCGGTCATTGTTCCCATCCCATCCCTGTGCCCGTCCCTGCTCACCTGGTCTCCCCTCTACACCAAGCTGTTCTTCAGGGCTTCCACCACGGCCTCTGGCTGAGGGAACTTCAGCTTGCGGGGAGGCCCCTTCGCGATGCCGCTCCACAGCTCCACAGCTGGGCACAAAGGGCCAGGAGTCAGGGGGGGGGCGGGAACCACACCCCCCCCCAACCCGCCGCCTCCTGGCCCCACACTCACTGCTGCCGTCCTCCTTCACTAGCGACACCTCGAAGCTGTTCCTGCGCGGCGGGCGGGGGTTGATGTCCACGGGGAGGTGAGACAGGGCCCCCCGCAGGGCCTCGCTCACCGCCGCCGCATTCCGCCCGAACACCCGTCAGCTCTTGCTAGGGTGACAAAAGGGGGGTTAGCACCGGGGGTGCCCGCACCGGGGCAACCCAGGACCCCCCCGAGCGGTGCCGGCTCACCAGTGCTCGATGACGATGCGGGGGCCGCTGCCCCCCGGGCTGGCTTCTCCCTGCTGGGCTCGGATCCGCTTCTGTGTGGCCCCCGCCTGCTCCGAAGCTTCGTCTGCTGGCGGCTGCGGGGGACCGCGCTTCCTCCGGCGGGGAGCCATGCTGGGGAGAGCCGCGGGGCGAGGGGGCGACGAAACGAGGAAGGGAAGAGTGGGACCACCGGGATGCCGCTACCGGTGGGCGGGGGAAGGGTGCNTGACCTCAGCCACGGCAGTTGGACTGAGGGGCTCTGTGTCCCTCAGGCCAGAGTTCACCTCTCCAGCCTGGTGAAGACAGGGGTGACGCAAGAGGCACTGCGGCCTCAACTGGCTGCTGAGACCCACTCCTGCCCCAGGCGAAGGGGCGAGGGCTGGCGCCTCCCACCCACCTCGGAGAAAGTCCAGGAGACAGCCCGGCCCTTCTTGTCGATCTGTGGCCGGCGCATAGTCTCTGTCCCACCCTGGAAGAGGATGAGGGTGGGCAGCTGTTTGGTGAGAGGTGAGGTGCTCACCTTGTACCTGCAGCAGGAGAGGGATAGGCCTGTGGTGACTCCTGGGCAGCTGGAGGGGGGCCCAGGGCTCCTGGAATGGGGTTGTGCCCCCCCAGACCTGGTGCTGACATCTGTGTACCGGCCAACGTCCACCTTCCCAAAGTGCAGCCCTGCACAGTTGTACCTGGGGAGGACAGGCTGTGGTGGGCAGCTGCAGGGCTGGGAGCGAGCCCTGGAACGTCCCGAGTCCCACCACTCACTTGAGCGAGAGGTCAGCGAAGATGGGGGCGAAGGACTGGCACTCACTGGACCAGTTGGCAAAGAACTCAACGATCCAGGTCACCCGCTTGTCCCGTTCCAGTTCCTCCTGCAACAGGGGCGTGGGGCTCAGCAGGGGTGGCAGACAGAGCCCACTGTGCCTCCCAGAGAGAGGGTACTCACATCTATGGTTTTGTCGCTGAAATACTTGATGTACTCAGGGCCCATGTAGAGGGGTGGCTTGCAGGTCATCAGGAACACTGCAAGGATAGTGGCCATGAGTCCCCCTCAGCCCCTGGGGGATGAGGCTCCTCCCATTGCAGGCAGACACCCCC
>JAAWXA010000063.1:1225607-1238951 GCA_038090715.1 Florisuga fusca | reverse complement strand
GCGGGGCGAGGGACCCCGGTGTCGTGGCGGGGAGCACAGTGTGGCAGCAGATCCGCCCCATCCCCTCCCCGCGGCGGTTGGCGCAGGCACCACGGAGCTGACGGGCAGCACCAACCTGATCACTCACTACAACCTTGAGCACGCCTACAACAAGTTCTGCGGCAAGAAGGTGAAGGAGAAGCTCAGCAACTTCCTCCCCGACCTGCCCGGCATGATCGACCTGCCCGGCTCTCACGACAACAGCAGCCTGCGCTCCCTCATCGAGAAGCCCCCCATCTGCGGCAGCTCCTTCACCCCCCTCACCGGCACCATGCTGACCGGATTCCGCCTCCACGCTGGCCCGGTGAGCCCAGGGCTGGGGCCCGGGAGCTGTTTGTGGGCTGGGAGGGGCCCAGCCCGGTCTGACCAGCCCCGTCTCCTCTCCCTAGCTGCCCGAGCAGTGCCGCCTGATGCACATCCAGCCGCCAAAGAAGAAGAACAAGCATAAGCACAAGCAGAGCCGCACCCAGGATCCTGTCCCCCCAGGTAAGGAGCTGCCACAGCCACCCACCCTCCCTCTCAGCTCTGAGGGACACCCAGCTCATCTGGCGTTCTCATTGCTCCAGAAACGCCTTCGGACTCTGACCACAAGAAGAAAAAGAAGAAAAAAGAGGAGGATCCGGAGAGGAAAAGGAAGAAGAAAGAGAAAAAGAAAAAGAAGGTGGGTGGGGAGAGCAGGGTCTGAGTCCCAGCCTGTGCACACCCAAGGCAGCGAGCAGCTGCTCCCTGGGGTGCTGCTGTCTGTAGGTCTCACAGAACGTGTCTGTCCTTCCCCTGCAGAACCGGCACAGCCCTGAGCATCCAGGGGTGGGTGGCTCCCAGGCCAGCAGCAGCAGCCTGCGGTAAGGCCACCCCGAGGATCCCCCAGCCCACAGGAATGGCTCTGACTGACCCAGCAGGGACTCATCCCTCCTCCAGTGCTCAGCAGGGGCGCTTGGGCTGGGCTGTCCCCCTGGCAGAGGGGACACCCCACAGCCAGCACCCTGTGTGCACCATACATCCATCTGGGACCAGGGGACTCAGACTCTGCTGCCACCAGAGCTGCCGACCTTCACCTTTTATACCAGAACCACCTGCTGCATCAGGGCCTTTCATTTTTAGTCCCCTTTTAATGAAAGTCTATGCTCTGAGGAGGGGCTGTCAGCTCCTGCTGCAACCCACAGCCATCACAGGTGCTGAAACCAGGTAGTCCCCAGGGTGCAAGACAGAAGGTGGTTGCTGATCTCACCAGCCCTGGCAGCGGTGGCGTGAAAGGGGCAGCACCCAGGACAGTGGGCTCTGACCTCAGCCACGGCAGTTGGACTGAGGGGCTCTGTGTCCCTCAGGCCAGAGTTCACCTCTCCAGCCTGGTGAAGACAGGGGTGACGCAAGAGGCACTGCGTCCTCGTCTGGCTGCTGGCCATGGTGTGAGGCCAAGGTCTTCTTGTCCTCACCAGTTCCTGTGACACCATCCCCACACTTTGAAAAAACAAAAAACCCAAAAAAAGCAACTCACCTTCTGCGGGGCAGTTTGCCCAAAAACACCTTGAGGACATGCCACCCTGCAGCAGGACCAGCTCTCTGGGTCCCCTCTCCTATCCCACCCAGGAGGAGGGAGGGATGGCCAAGACCCTGGGGGACAGCAGAACTGTGCCTGCCCCCCAGCACCTTCTGTGTCTGGCCGTGCCCCTCCTCTGAGTCGGACCAGGAGGTGGATGTCCTTGNTTCCGATCTCCCCCCAGTCAACAGAAGCTCTGGGGAAACATTATAAAAGAAGAGCAAAGACCACCAGTGTGGGAAGGCTGGAGCCCACTGGTGTTTCTCAGCTCCAGCAGCACCTGCAGGTGCAGCTTGTGGGTGGGTCTGGGGAGCCCCTCCCAGCAGCCCCTGGGCTGGGGGCTGGAGGTTGCACAAGTGAAGAGCCAGGGAGGGGCGACCATGGCTCAGAGTTTGGTGGCCTGGGGTAGGCTTGGGGCAGAGGCCAGAGGAGCCAGGGCACCTCAGGTCATGGAGGCAGCTGCCATCCCACAGCCCTGAGCTGAGGGGGGCAATACCAGGCATGTGCCCCACCTCATCCCACCAACCCAAGAAGCAGCCCCAAGTCCCCCCTTTGGGGACAGGGACACAGTGGGGGCACAAGCCCGGGGCAGGGAAGGGAAGGGGTTGTTTCTTCCTCCCTCTGGGTAAGTTATATAATTTCTGTGTTGTTTTTTTTTCTCCTGTTTTTTTCTTTCAATATTTATATTTATATATATAGATATTTATATATACACACACCTGGTAACTCAGAAAGAGAAAAAAATAGAATCCGTAACAATAATAATAAAAAAAAGTATTCTGGTTTAAAAACAATCCATTCCTACCACGCCAGGCGAGCGGGTGATTGCACAAGGCCCACGAGCGGCAGGAGATGGCCCCCCGGCTGCCAGTGCAGTCCTGGGCGCAGCAGCCCCGCTCGGTGTGTGCCGACCCCCGGGTCTGGGGAGGGGAGGGGGAGAAGGAAACACTGTGGGGGCGGCAGGCCCGTCCCCCCCTCCAGCTTTCCTGAGTCCACAGAGTGCCCAGCTGCAGAAGGTCCCTGGGGGCCGGGAAGAGGCAAGGGGCAGGCGGGGGGCTCTGCCCCTCATACCGAGATCTCGTAGGTGGTGCCCCCCACGCCCGACACCTTCTTGACGCCTCCACGGGTGGGGCTGCCCAGGGGCACCTGCCCCACGCCTGGGGGGGCTGAGCCCAGGCTCCTGGGTTGCCCGTTGGATTTGCTGTAGGTAGTTCTCATCTGCACCTCGTCCCTGGGATGGGGGAAGAACAGATAGACATGCGGTGTGAGGGAAAATGGAGAAGCGCAGGGGGGGCTCAGGACAGGACTGAGAGCTGTTCTCCCGCCAGGAAAGACCCCACCCCAGCTCCACCCTCCCTGGGGACCCAGCACCCACATGTCCCTCCAGCTCCCTGAGGGTCCCTGGGGGGCACCAGTTCTGTTTTAGGAGGAAGAGGAGGATTCCCCTAGCCCTGCTATACACATTGGGCACAAGGGGCAATTTGCTGGCCCACGGAGCTGGGGCAGAGAGGAAGGCTGGAGGGGACACAGGGACGGAGGTGTGAAGCCCCCCCCAGTTCCTCCGGGGGTGTACATGGGTACTTACTTTGGTGCCAGTAAGGGCTGCAAGGCTACTTCTTCCGCCTCGGGGACGCTGGCTGGACAGGCTGTTTTTTGGCTGCTGTAAGACACGGTTTTTCCCAGGTTGGGGGTGGTGGGTGGTTCAGGGGAGCCAAGGGAGCGCATCCGCAGTGCCTGGGGGGGCTCAGGCTTGCCGAAGCGGGGGGGTGCCGAGCGGGNCAGGCTTGCCGAAGCGGGGGGGTGCCGGGCGGGTGAGTGGGTTCTTGCCCAGAGGGGAGCGCTTGGAATCGTCCGAGGAGGAGCTGGTGCGAGGGGCATTGCTGGAGCCCGGCATTGACTGGATGCCTGAGTCCCCCAGCCCCACGTCCTCCTCCTGGCCTGCTGGCTGCTGCAGCAGCTTCTCCCGCTCCTGGATGGAGGCCACGATGTGCCGCGACAGATTGTCATAGCGCACAGGTGAGGGCTCACGCGGAGCTGGCTTGGGGGGCCCAGCGAAGCGGCTGTGCAGGTCGGTCTCTCGCTGCTGGGCAATGCGGGCCGAGAGGAAGGGGGAGGTGTAGCCCACTGGCGGGTCGGGCTCCGGGGCTGCCTGCACGGACTCGAAGTCGGGGCTGTCGGAGGGTGTCAGCAGGCTGTCGTACGACAAGCTGCCATTCCGTGTCTGGTTCACCAGGCTCTTGTAGGAGGTGGAGGTGGTGCCCTCAGAGCGGATGGACTGGAGCTGGCCCAGCTCAAAGCCTGTGCCCTGTGCTGACTTGAGGCTGGAGGAGCGGGAGCCGCTGGAGAGTGGGTCAAAGGGAAAGCTCTTGCCAAAAGTGGGCGAGCGGAAGCTCTCGGGCTCCAGGCTGGGCTCCGAGCGGTAGCTGGGCTTGTGGCTGCCCTCACAGATGGAGTTGGGCTCCTTCAGGCTGTTCACTCGGCTCAGCTGCGGGGCAGAGGCACAGCCATCACCTGCAGAAGGATGCAGCCCCTGCAAGGCTCCCAATGCCCCTCAAATCCATGCTGGGTGTCCTCCCCCACCTGGCACAGCCTTACCTTGGCGCTGGTGGAATGGGGCAGGGCGGCAGAGCTGCTGCTGCTGCTGTAGCCGGGCCGATACTTGTACATGGTAGGGGTTGGGGGGCTGTCCTTGCCTAGCAAGCTGCTGTCTGCAGGGGGGAGAGACACACTCAGCACCACAGCAGCTCCTGGGGGTTGCACGGGACTTTGGGGAAGGGCTGGGGGGGGTGAGAAGGAGGGAGGGGGCATAGAGCCCTGCCCAGCCTTCCCAAGAACCGGCTCTGAGCCTGGGGTGGACACACCAGGGGCAAGATGCAGGGACAGACAGGCTGAAGGGGTGGAATGGGGTGGGAAATGTGTCCCCATGGCATGCATGTGGAGACAGCACCTCCATGTCCCACAGGGCGCTGTGGGGTGTATGCTGCATGGAGGTGGCAATGGGTGCTCCACGGGCAGAGGAGCTGCAGCCCACCCCTGCTCCAGGCAATGGGGCCAGGCAGCACCATGCCCCTGGTGGGGGAATGGGGGGGGCTGCAGAGCCCCCTGGCCTGCTGTGGGGAGCGTCTGCTTCCAGGCTCTGCCCTGCACATACCACCTCTTGCCAGGCCTCGCAGGTGGCTCCGCTGGTGCTCCAGGCAGCAGGGAGGTGAGTAAGGGAAGCTGCCACCAGCGTGCTCCATGCCACCATCCGCCAGCTTCTCCAAACATGAGGGGCTGCACAGACCAACCCGGAGAGGTGGGCACATCCTGTCCCGCAGCGATGTGGTGCTGATGTGTTTCGGGTCTGCCCTGCTCTGCCTGCCACAGCCCTGGGTGCCCCTCCCAGCAGCTGCCGGGACCCTGCCAGCCTTCCTTACCCTCATTGGTGGCCAGGGTTAAGTGTGTCCTCAGGCCCGTGTAGCGGCTGAGGTCTGGCTTAGGTGGGGGTGGTGGCTCGGCATCCGCAGACTGGCTCTCCGTCACCTCCAGGTTCCCCTTGGACTGCAGAGACAAATGCAGAGGGACAATCAGAGGGGGCCAGGCCTCAGACCTCCCCTCAGGGGCAGGGAGTGGGCAGCGATGTCGAGGGGGCTCCAGCTGCCTCCTGGGACTTCTGACATTGGAGGCCTTGTGGGCAGCAGGTGCTGCGGGTGCTGGGAAGGGGGGACCCCAAGGGATGCTGCAAGGGGGAGGATGGGAAAGGGCAAAGGAGGGTGGGTGCAAAGCCTCAAGTGGACACTGCCACATGGCAGGGATGTGGCTTCTGTTCTGCAGGGACAAAGAGCAAGACGACAGGGAAAGGGACAGGGAATGTGACCAGGCTCACTCGGTTCTTTACTCACAGATGCAGGCTTGCACCCCTGGGCTCCAGGGAGGGCCTCAAGTCAGGGACCAACAATCCCCACCTTCCTCACCTTCGTTCTCTTCAGCTCTGTCTGGATACCATTGTCCATGATCTTGACAGTGATCTGACCATCTGACACCTCGGGACGCAGGAAGGGAGGTCTCACCAGCACCATTTGCTCTGCCCTGGGGCGCCCGAGGTACCTGGGGATGGGGTGAGAGAGGGTCAGGGCCCAGAGCCTGGGTTGAGGCAGCCCCCCTGGCACTACAAGGCTGGGGGCAGCACCCCCCATGAGAGGGGCATCAGCATGCCACACTGGGCTCACCTGGGAGCTGGGGAGCTGCAGAGGACCCGGCTTACGTTCTTGCAGCAACCGTTGGTGAAGGGGTTAACACCACCGCGGAACTTGCCTGTCACCTGTGGGATGAGGAGTGTGGCAGTGTCCCCCAGGCAGGGACCTCAGAAGGTCTCTGGTCAAGCCAGCCATGTCAGGCTGCTCAGTGTTTGTCCAGCTCACTCCAGACAATCCCCAAGGACAGAGATACCTGGAGACCCTCTGAGAGGAAAGGCCTTTTCCCTGGTGTCTAACTGGAATCACCTGGAGTTGGAAGCCCTCCCAGCTCCATCCCTCTGCAGCCCCCCCCCCTGACCACAGCTGTGGAGATTTCTGTCCCCATCCCCTGGCTGCAGACCAGGAGCTCCCAGCCCCCCCTCCCCCAGCACCCCAGTGGTGTCTCAGTGGCTTCCCTCGGTCTGCCTTGTCTTGCTCAGCAAGTCCCCACGTTCCCAACCAGGCCTACCTGCTCATTGGTGGTGCGGCCCCTGGCCACCAGCACCACATGGAACCCAGTAAGGCCAGCAACGGGGATGAAGAACAAGCCAGCCACACACATCACCACCATCCTGCCAGCGGGGAGCTAAGGAAGACACACAGCCCCACTCCCCACACCGATGCCCCCAGCCCCACTGCTGCCCCCCAGCCCTGCTCCTGTGCCCTAGCAGAGGATACGTGACGGCCATGCGAACACCAGAGAGCTCCTCCACCTGGTAGAGGACGTATAGGAGGCCAAAGCCAAAGACCCCCATGATGTGTGTGGTGAGGGACAGCAGGAAGAGGAAGAAGTATCGGTAATTGCGCCGCCCGATGCAGTTGTTGACCCAGGGACAGTGATGGTCAAACTCCTGTCAAGGGGTGAGATGGAGAGATGCGGTGAGGAGCGCGGGGGCCCCAGGGAGGGTACATGGGGTCAGGGGGTCCTCACCTCCACGCAGTTGTCACAGACGCTGCAGTGGGAGCAGCGGGGGGGCCGGTAAAAGCGGCAGGTTGCGCACCACTTCATGCGCACCTGGATGCCCTTGATCTCCACCGTCTTGTAGAGTGGGGCGCGGAAGTCGTCCTCCTTGTCCTCATCCTCTTCAGCTGGCAGGGAGACCCCAGCATAGCCAGCGTGTCACTCCCACAGGACCAGACAGGGACCCCCCAAATACCAGTAGAGGAGGGGGGGGAGCTTTGCCAACCCCTGCCCCAAAACCAGGACAACCTGCCCACCCCCCCCAACCCCCATGGGGTGCCAGGACTCATGCTGCCTGGCTGAGCCCAGAGTGACTGCCCCCACAGCATGTCACCTGGGCAGGGTGGGCTTTCCCTCTGGGATCATGGAGGAGAGAGGTCTACCCCAGACACTGCCCCAGCAGTGCCAGACTCACCTCGGGGAAAGATGCCAGGGTCCATGAAGGTGGCCATGCTGAAGTTGGCCAGCACGAAGAGGAAGACGACAGCATTGTAGGCAGGAATGACTGGAGAGATGTACAGGCTGAGCCCTGGGCACCTGTGGGGACAGCAGCACTGGGAACCTGCTCCTGTCTCACCCTCGCTGCCCCCTTAGCCCCCCACCACAGCCTAGCAGTGCCAACCCCCCTCTCCAAGTCCTGCAGCCCCGCATGGCCTGGCTGGAAAACCAGAACTCTCAGCTCCTGTGGGGGTTGGGCTCCCCCAGTGCCCCCCACCACACCAGACCAGCTGGGCCCCCATCCCAAGGGGAGCCCTTGCAGAGGCTGCTGTGGGAACACCCCCCCCCTGCTAAATGGTCAGAGTACAAACACCAGGGTGTCTCACACCCCCAGCCTCACACTGGGACCCTGCTGACTCTGGAAGGGACTGCAGGCACTGGTGAGAATGGGGAGTGTGGGGCTGATAGCACAGGGACCCCCAGGAGGGGGACAGCCAAGTGTCACCCTCCACACATCCCACCCACATGCATGGGGAGCAGTGGGGACCCTGGGATGGGGCACAAAGCCATCAGCAGCTCCAGAGCCTCCAGATCTGCTTTTGCTCCTGCTCCTCACAACCCTGGAGCCTGGAGACAACCCCATGGCAGGCGGGGACCCCTCTCCACACCAGCCAGCCCCCATGGTAGCAGAGAGGGAATCACCACCTACCCAGGCTGGGGCCATGGGGCTTCCCCCTCCACAGCACCAGTGTAATACCCTAATCTGCTTTGCTGCAGGGAGTTTAATCCCGCAGATCTAGGGCAGCATCTGTCCCTCCCATCCCCCTGTGGCGATAAGCATGGGAGGATTTAGGCAGTGGGAGCAGTGAGGGGCAAGGCTGGGTGACATATGGTGACAGCAGCCTAATCCCCCCAGCCCCGACCAGGTGGAGGTGAGGGGCAGGCAATGGCCCCATCCCCTCCTCTACCACCACCCACTGCTTTTCCGACAGGGAAACAAACCTCTGGGGTCCATAGAATGTGACAAGCCCAGCCCTGCCCCCCCCAGACCCCAGCCCTGCACTCAAACTAGGGCTGGGCCTGCAAACCCCCTTCTCCAAAACATCTTACACACCAGAAGCCCCCGAGTGCCTGCTCCCCAGATGGAGCACAACCCTGAGAGGAGCACCCCACTCTGCCCAGTGCAGAGGAGGAGGGCAGGGGGCTCTGGTGACCCCGCAGGCTGTCCCCACACCGAGGAGGACACAATGACCCAGCCTGCGGATACCAATCCCCCCACCAGCCCTGCTCTGTCTGGGGGGGGGGCTGCATATTCAGGGGGCTGCAGACCCAGCCCCCAGCCTCCATTTGAGGCAGCCACCCATCCAAGGCCAGGACCCCAAGAGCTGAGCTGGGACCCCCACCACAGGGGTGAGCAGGAACACTCAGGGCACACACACCACTTGTCCCCAACTGCTGCTATCCATGTCCCCCAGCGCTGGGGGTCACCCGCTGAGCCCACCCCCCCACGGGAGGGAACAAGGTGCTGAGGGAGCAAAGGGGGCTGCTGACCCCCAGGGACATCCTGGGGCTTACTGCCTGTCCCTGCCTTTTGCCCTGACAGGCAGAGGGCACGGCCCTGCCTGGGGGGAGGTGGGGGCCCTGCAGGTCCCGGGGGTGTGGGGGGCAGGCCCTGTGCTGGGGGAGCTGTTGGGACTTGTTCCTGGCAGCAGATGAGAGAACCAGAGAACCTGGGGCCACCTGAGTCACCTCCCCTGATACTGGTCACACCAGCAGGACCACATCACTCCCAGCCTGGCTTCTCCCTGGACACAGGCTGGGCCACCCTGCAGATCTTTGTCCCTGAGGACTCCCCTCTCGTCCCCAAAACCCCTCTCCCATCCTCAAAGCCCCCCAGACTTGTTGACCAGCCCCATGCCAGGCTCACCACACTGACCCACTCGTCAGGGCTGAACCTTCAGACCCCAAGCTGCATGAGCTAGCCCATGGGGAGGAGCAGGAATGGACAATGTTCCCATGGGGGACTTCAGTCCCCAGTCTGAGACCCTGATAACACAGAGACCCCCAGTCCTTCTGCAGGGAGGACGGGAACGTCCCCTCAGCCTGCTGCCTCCAGCTCATTGAAACTGCCACGTGTCCTGCAGCAGCTCCTAATTAAATCAATTGATGAAAGAGGCATTCTTGGCCCAGAGATACAAAACCCTGGGCCAGTGTGTATGGACCAAGAGGCATCTGGCAGATGCACCACAAATAACACACGGGAGCCATGCAGGAGAGCCCCGGCTATGCTTGGGGGGAACTGGCCTGGGGGTGTCCATGAGACCCCCACCCCACACGTGCCACTGCACTGCAAAAAAGTGTGGGCTTTGGGTCCAGTGCCGACAGTGTTACTTTCCTGAGAGCTGTGGTGACTCACAGGACACCAATGCTGTCACCAGCCCCAAATATGGTCATGCCACCAGCCACCTGGGCAGGCAGGGAGAGCCCCACCGTGACCCATGTCCCCTCCCTCCCCCCATCAGACAGGCAGAATTGGCCTCAAGAGAACCAGGCTGCTTATGGACAGACTCTGCAGCAGGACTGGGGCACAGCTGCTCTGGTGGACACTGTCATCAGACTGGGACACACCCGTGTGTGCCACGGCTGGAGGACACGGCACCCTCCCTCCTCTCCTCCATCCCCCTGGAGCAGGAGCAGCAACGCCTTCAGCCCTGGAGCTGCCCACAGTCTGAGCACTGCTGAGCAACGGCACCAGCTGCTGCCCATGCCAGAAGGAGACACCAAACACCCCCATTCCTTGGTCAGGTTACTGCCACTGCCTGACTGTCACTAGGTCCTGAGGCCACCATGACCCTCCAGCTCCACCCCAGCAACAACCATCACCCGCAGCTCAGCTGCCCCGTCGAGAAGCTGTCCCTGGGCCCTAGTAATCCCCCCAGACCCCACTGGCCATCCCGGTGGCCATGGCCAGCCCAGGTGCCAGCCCAGCTGTGGAGCACCAGCAGCTCCAGCACCCCAGGACGTGCCACCCAGCCCAGAACCGGCTCAGCTTGGGTGTTAATGAACCATTTGTCACCCGAGAAGGGAAAACACCATCGGGAGAGGCAGCCTGACCCCCTCCCTGCCCAGGGGAATCCCCAGGGCAGGCCGTCCCCCGTTCCAGCTGGTACCACCCCACACCCCGGCTCCAGGCCAGCGCTGGCACCAGCCTCGGTCACAGCCACAGCCACCTCTGCCCGGTCCTCTCCAGAAACACCGACCCCTTACAAGGCTCCCGGCAGCGAGATCCATGTCGGGGGGGCAGGGCACTTCTCCTTGAACTTCCCTTTCAGGCTCAAAAATCGGTTATGAAACTCTAAAAATAGGCAGGAGCCCACCCGGGGCCGCCAAGCCACTGCAGAGCAGGGACTCGCTCCACCATCTCCCACCCACCGGGTACAAATCTGTCCCCAGGAGGGGATGGGAGTTCCACCACCTACCCCTCAGCACCCAGAGCCCCACCAACCCCCTGAGCCCGGTGCAGAAACCCATCTCCTCTCCCAGGCACACAATGCATGGTGTCTGCCCCCCGCCCTGGGGCGGGGACACTGTGTCCCCCACCCCCTGTGCCCCTCCCCTCTCCTTGGTGGGGACTCACGTGAAGGCAAAGAAGAGGGTGGTGGCTCCCACTAGGAAGATGGCAGCAGCTGAGACCGGGACGTACTTGCTGGGTTTGAATCTCTTTCCAGATGCTGCTGGCATGTTGGAGCTGTGGTGGGGGGTCCGCCCCGCCGCATAGCCCAGGCCCGGCGGGTGTCAGAGCTGGGTGAGAAGGGGAGGGGGATGGGGGCAAGCCACTACTCAACCCCCACTCCTGGGCCAGCTCCCAGTGGAACCGACGGTCTGGAGCAGCCCACGGGGTCCCTGGAGACCCAGCAGAGGCAGGCGGGGTCCACACTAGGCCCTGCCCCAAGAAAGTAGGCAAGGAAGGAGGTTTAAGAACATTAAAAATTCAGGGCAGAGAACTGGTTTGGATTTAGAACAAGAGGAATGGCCCGGAACCCCTCGGAGCGTCCCTGGGTTGGACTGTAGGTCCCCACAGGGCTGTCACTGTGCTCTGGGGACAGAGCAAAACTTCCAGGCACAGGCAGGGGAAGAGGGTGACTGCCGGAGAGCAGTCAGTGTCCTGCAAAAAAGCCACCCAGAAGCCCCAGGGAAGCCACTTCTCCTTTTTAATCTGTGGTCACTGTGTGGAGGAGGGGGTGTCTCACAAGCAATGTGCCTGGCTTCCTCCTCCCCCTCGCTGGAGAGGTCTCAGAAACACTCTCCCTGATTTCATTAGGATCCAGGGACTGGCTGCTGGTGGTGGTGGCTGTTTAATTTTATTTAGTTCTCTCTTGACTGTTAAAGCCGAGGAACAGCTGGTGCAAGGTTGAGCTGTAAATCCTTTCTTTGCAAGGGGGGCAGTGGGAGGGGAAGGTTCAAGCAGGATGGTCTGTGCCCGGCCCTCTTCCTACTTGTTCCTTTCTCCTGACCACGTGGGCCTCTCTGCAGTGTCCACTTTGTGGTTGGGAATCAACAGGGATTTCATTAAATCTTCACTGCTGTGACCGTTTCCCAGTGGCACAGGGTGGGGTGACCATGCGCGCAGCTCTCCAGGAGCACTTTCACCACCTTCAGCTGAGCGTGAGTAGGGTGCCGAGTAGGTCTGTCTCACCCATGGCCTGCGTGGTGCAGGGGAAGAGCTCACTTTGTTCCACCTTGCTCCATTTTTTTTTCTCCTTCCCTTCCTTCAGTAAAAATTCATTAATCCATTAAAAAAAAAAGAAGAAGAAAAAAAGCTACATGGAATCATTAAAATATGACATCTGGTACTCCACACCTCACCTAGAGAGAAGAAAAAAAAACCAACACAATTTAAATTAATGAGGCAATAGAAGAGGCACAGTCACGTAAAACACTCCCTAAAATAACACCTAGCTCCCAGGACAGAGAGCAGGCACTGGGGGAGATGGAAGCAGCCCCTGGCAGGTGTCAAACCCCCTCCCCACATCCATGTATGGAGAAGCCAAGCCCCCCAGTACACCTGAGACCCCCAGGAAAACCTCACTGCACCCACAGCAAGTTGTGGGACCCCAACATCTTCCCAAGGAGAACCCTGGGTGTGGGGTCTGACCAGGGGCTGGGGGCTTCACCCCTTCTGCCTCCTCCCCACCCTGGGTCCCCCCTGGCTCCCTGGGACTCGATCCCTCTCTCTCTCTCCTCCCGACCTTCTCTTCTGCCTCGCCAAGCTGTTTTCCTTCAGGGTGGACAGGAAAATCTCTCTCGCTGACTAAACACTGGTGAAGGTTGAGAGGGAGCTGCAGCACAAAATTAAAAGGTGCGTTTAACGATGAGAATATATTACAACCAAATGGGTTCAGTCACAAAACCAGGCGTCAGTCACTGGGGCTGAGTAATGAGGGGACCGCTCCCACTGCGGAGCGGCTCTGCCTGTGCAGGGACCCAGCTCAGCTCCCCTAATACAGGATTTTTTCTTGCCCTCGTGATGGAGAGGAATCCCTGGAGGATGCTGGTGACCCAGCTCTGCCCCATGGGGTGATGCTGGGCACCCTGGGACCCCCCCAGGGGGAAGCACTGGGTCCCAAGCAGGCTGTGAGAGCTGCTCTGGGGATGAGCTATTTGGAAGTTTGGGGCTGACATCACTAATTCTGCTAATTACTTTAGCAGAATGTGATCTGCAACACACTCCCCAGCACTTTGCGGGGCGCCGCCATCACAACAGAGCCACACCTTGGAGCTGCCACCCAGGGAGAGCCTGAATCTCCCCTGTGCTCCTCGGCTGCCCCCAGAGCGTCAGAGATCCCCCTGGGCAGGTCCTGCCCTGCTGCCCCACCTCTGGGTGGGACTGGGATCCGAGCCCCATGAGAGGCCTTGGCCAAATCTGCCTTCTGGGACACCCCCAGCCCACGGCATGCTGAGGTTTCAGCTATGCCACCCTCGATGCCTCTTCTTCTCCTTTCTTTGGCCTGAACTACGTGGCTCCCCCCACCCCAATTTTCCCTGGCACCCAGGAGAAACACAAGCAAAACCCACCTGATACCCCCCGCAGAGCTGACCCCGATAAGTCACGTTTGTTCCCCCCAGGAACAGCCCTCCCCCCGGCACCCTGCCTA
>JAAWXA010000063.1:1120021-1164171 GCA_038090715.1 Florisuga fusca | reverse complement strand
GGCGCAGAGAGCCGGGCAGCCCCCCCCGGACCCCGCCGCTGCCACCGCCGCTGCCGCCACCAGCCAGGGGCCCAGCAGCATGGCGGGGGTCCCCGGCGGACCCTCACGGGGCAACCCTCACGGGGCGGTGGGGGCCATGAGGGTGCTGGGAAGGGGCCACCCGAAGGGTGAGGCTGAGGGCTGCTGGGCCCGGGGGAGAGGGGAGGGAGTCTGGGCTAGTAGACAGACACTCCGGGCATCCTGGTGGCATCCAGGGGGCAACGCAGACCCCACCCAGAGGCTGTGGGCACCAGGGCTGATATCAGCTGCCTGCAGGGGAGAGGGGTGGGAGAAAGCCCTGGTAGCCACAGGTCGTGGTAGCCACAGGTTGTGGTAGCCACACACCGTGGTAGCCACACGCCATGCTAGACACACACCATAATAACCACACAGCGTGGTAGTCACACACCATGATAGCCACACACTGTGGTAGACACAAGCCATGCTAGCCACACACCCAGATGGAGGTTCACAGATCATGCAGCCCAGCTGGACACATAGGCTGCCGGTCCCCTCCCTGTGCCCCCCCATGCCAAGGCCACCCCACTTCTCCAAGCACCCCCTGGGGAACTTGGCCAAAAAAGGCCCCCCAGCCCCACCGGCCTTGGTCAGCTTGTCCCAACAGGGGAGGGCAGAGCCAGGGGTGCCTGCAGAGCCTCCCCACCAGTCCCCACCCTGCGGGGCCGGGGGTGCCCGTCTGCTGCAGGGACAGCCCCCTGCCAGCACCCACTGTGTCCCCACGCAGAGCATCCCCCATGTCCGGCCTGCTCTCACTCCCTGAAGCTCACCCACCTCTGCCACCTCCTTTCTCACCCATCACCCTCCTGCTCCACCCTGGGCTCACCAGCCCGGAGATGGGGACACACCGCCCCGGCCACCCCCTCCCCGCAGCCCCCTGATCCCTCGGCACTGCGGGGATCTCCAGGGTACTCACGCCGGCAGGGGATGACTGTGGGTCCCTGGGTGACTGCCCTCACCTCGGGGGCCACCAAATGGGGCGAGTGGCTCCCGCAGCCGCAGCCGAGGCTGGTACGGGTGGGAGTGGGTCTTTCCCCACCTCCTTCCTCCCCTCCTCCTCCTCGTCCTCCCTTGTCTCTCTCTTTCTCTGTCTCTCTTTTTTTTTTTTTTTTTTTTTTTTTTCCTTCTCTCTTTTTTTCCTCCAGGGCCAGATACTGACGTTTTGGTGTCTCTTAGCAACTGCCTCCACATCTCTGAGCAACAGGAGAGCGGTATGCGGAGCCGCCAGAGCGATGGAGAGGGCGGGGGGTGGCAGTGCCTTCACTCTGGGGACACCCCGCCCGGGCTGGGGGTCCCGAACCCCAAACGTGGGGGCAGGGTGGGACAAGGCTGGAAGGCGGGGTGTGAGCGCTGCTCTCCGCCCGCCTCCCCACGGCTGGTGTTTGATGATGGAAACGGCCCCTTTGGCTCAGAAAAGGCCCGTGTTTTGCTCTGGAAGCATTACAGCACGGCAGCGATGACATTTTTGGAAAGGAGGCACTTCCCAAACCTAGACTGCCCACGGTCGGGGAGGGGGGGGTTCCCTTGTTTTAATTTTCCCCTGCTGTTCTCATGGGGCTGCTCCTTTTCCCAGCTGGCAGCACCAGCCCCATCCTGCTACCCAGGGGGGTGGTTTTGCTCCCCACAACCCACGGGGATGCTCCCTGCTCCCGGGCAGGCAGCAGGCAGCAGGCAGGCTGCGTGTGGCCGCCTCTCCCCCAGCATGCTGCTAATTGGAGCTGCTCGAAGCCCGGGCTCCCAGCAGGCTCCCAGGGAAACTCCGGGAGCTGAAGGCACCCAGACATCCCAGGAGGCAGCTGCAGCTCAGACAGACACGTAATTAGAGATAAGACCCGAGCCTGGCTGCAGAACTCTGCCCAGCATCCATCAGCCCTGAGGTTTGTTGTTTTTTTTTTTTTCCCACCCCCCACGTTCTGGGCTATGCTGGCAGCAAATAAACAAACACATCAGCCCCGTTCCTCGCTCAGGGCCGAGCGGCACGGCAGAGCGGGGCTCACAGCCCCCTCCCCAAGCTCCCTGTGGTCACAGCCACGGGTACATATGTGTCTCTCTGGGTGATGTCTTCGAGCTTGCTTCCAGCCCCCTTTGCAATTTTTTGCCCCCCGCTCCACTCAGCCCCTCTTGCCCGCAGCCCCAGCCTGGCCTGGGATCACCCCAGGGAGCCCAGTGTGATGAATCTGCCTGATCTCCAGGGTGGGCAGCAGATGGTAGCCCCCCTCGTTGCATCTACACGTGTGTTCTGGCTTTGGGGAGGAGGAGGATGGGGAGGAATGGCTGCACCTCTTCTTCCCAAGGGTGGTCAAAGCTCCTGGTGTTCACCATGAGATGGTGTCAGGGCTTGTGGCCCCATCTCCCCTGCAGTGTCCTCCTGGCCCTGGCGCAGGCTCTTGACAGCCCCTGGCCAGGTGGGTTGGCTGCTGTTACAACCTGGGCAGAGCCTCTGGCCCTCAAAATATATAATCAGTTTTGTTGGATCTGCCTTTTTTTTCTTAATAAAAAGGGCTGTCAGGCTCTGACCCAGGCTGCCCAGGGGGAGTCCCCATCCCTGGAGGGGTTTGAAGAGATGTGAAGATTGAGGGACATGGGTTAGTGGTGGCCTTGAGTTGGACTTGATGATCTTAAAGGTCGTTTCCAACCCAAACCATTTGATGGTTCTGTGATTCTAAGCCCTCCCTGGAAGCTACTTCCAGGCACCCAGAGGACCTGAGGTGGGTGAGGAGGCAGCATAGAGGTCTCTGGCTGTGAAGGACCGTGCATGGTATCCAAACACCTTTATTCCAATGCCTCGAGCCTCTGTCACCAGCTGCAAGGCCCTGGGCATCATGCAGAGCTGGAGCACCTGAACCTTAGTGGGAACCACCTGGTTCTTGCTCCTGGCCCAAATATTGAGCCTGTTGTGTGATAGGTGCTGAAACTAAACCCCTTCAGCCCCCCAGCAGGATGCTGAGTGGTGGTCCTGGCAGCCTGATGAGGAGAGCCTGACCTCAGCTCCTGTCCTCTGCCCAGGCACGGAAAGTGTGGCCTCCTGGGCCGTGTCTAAGGAGGTAACTTGAGGATTGTCATGAGGGATGGGAGGCAGCTGGCAGGGGACAGCCTGAGCCCAGGGAACAGCCCCGGAGAGCCCAGGGGAGTGGCAACACCGGAGCTTCCCAGGCAGCCTGCAGGGACCAAGAGAGCTCAGAGGTGCCACTGCCTCCAGGAAAACACCTGAGAAAGCCAGAAATTGGTAGCCACTAGTGCTGGGTGCAATTGGGCAGCTCCTGGGGAGCAGCTGTGAACAGCCCTTCACTCTGCAGAGCTCCCACACCCAGAGCTGCTCTGTGCCTCTGCAACACTCAGCTCAAACGCTGTCACAGCTCTGCAGAGCTCAAAAGACCCATCCAAATCTCTAACTGCTGGCAAGACTCTCCCACTTGCAAACTCCTCTAAGCTACTCAACCTCCTCCAAGCCAGTTGTAAGGCTCCACAAACCACCTCTGACCAGCTTGAAGCCTCTCTGAAGGGAGGTGGGCACGTCTGGGGTCACTGTTGGCAGCCTGCACCCAAAAGTTGGGGGAAGGGGACCTGGTGGCACCAGCCCAGGGCTGCACAGGCTGGGGACAGGGACACCCCCTTGCCATGTGGGCTCCCAGCTCTGATCACACAGAGATTAGCTAAACCCAGCACTGCACCTACAGGAAAGAACCAGGGTGACATGTCACTCAAGGTGGGACAGTCCCTCTGCTTTGCCCACATCTGGGCTCAGCAGCACAAGCCCGGGAGCAGAGAAACGAGCAAGGAGGAAGGAAAGGTGATTGTGGTGAGCTTGGGACACTGGGCTGCCCCTCAGGGACTTTCCCTTTTCATCCAAGCATTTTCTTCACAGCTGCTGCCAGCAGGGCTGTAGCCATATGGCTTGTGGGACATTGCTGGAGATGCTGATGGCCACCAAGGAGGCCTAGGTGCACAAAGAGCACCTGAAGCAGAGTTATCTGAGGAGGAGGACTCAGAATCAGAAGTTTATGTTCAGTCCTATTCCATGAGGCACTTGTGTACTCTGAGAAAGGACTTTGGCCATCTTGTAGGAGAACCCCTCCTCACTTGGTTACTCAGATGCTGAGCAGGGGGCTCCTACCATACCATTAACTCAGAAAGAAGGCAGGCAGTTGGGATCCCTGGCCAAAGATGCAGGTATTGATCAGGCATTTGGGGAAAAGGCTGGATCCACCAGCCTATGGAGATGACTCTTGTCAGCTGTAAGGGAGAGATATCCCTATAAAGAGGAAATAGACTGCCCACACTTGAAAAGGCTATCAGGTATCTAAAAGACATGTACGAGATGGGTACATAGATTGCAGATCCTCATCACATGCCATGCCCTGAGCCTATGAGGCAAAGGTTTGTGCATGCTGCACCATCCCCATTGAACCATGCACTATCAGTCATGTGATGGGTTCCTGGAAAAACAGAACCAGCTGTGGGTGATGGGATTAAAACAGCAGGAGAAGATGAAGATGCTGTCATGGCTCCTCATCAGGCCTGGGTCTCTGCACATCAGTACATCAGCATTAAACCATGACACTGCTCCATCAAGACCACACCACAAAGTCTCCTAGAAACACAGGACTGAGAACTTTGCCCAGGCTCCATTTTTCCATTAAAAAAGAAAAGAACAGTGACAAGACCTTTAGACATCCCTTAAACTGCCTGAGCAGACATTTCCAACTGCAGAGAAAAAGATTCTGGCTCTGAGTGACAAGAGGTCACGAGAATACTTGAAGGAAAACTCCTTGCAGATAGAAGGACTATTAAATACATAAGCATAGTACAGAATGGGTTATGAAAACATCTCCTCCTCAGGCTGATGAACCAATTTGATCTCCCTGCAGCAATTTCACAGCTTGCTTGGGCAAGATTCTGCAGGGAATACCTAATGGTGCAATGTCACATCTTCAGACATCTGTATTTTCATGTGCTGAAACCACAGCCAGTGACCTGGGATCAGCCAGAGAAGCTCCATCCCACCTTGGCTGGGGAAAGGAAAGAGAGAAACACAGTCAAAGTGTTTATTTCAACAGGATTTTATTCAATATTTTTGTACTAAAAAAAAAAAAGCAGAAGGAAAAAAAAAAAAGCAAGCTTAAAACTGTAAACATACTGCACACTAAGAAACCAAACCATGCTGTGGCAAAACACATTTTGCATTCTCAGTTCTTGAAGTTGCAGGATGGGCCACAGGTGGATTTGGTGCCAGGTGGGGAATGCCAAACTGCTGAGCTTGTGCGCTTGAAGTAGCGAGGCTTGCTCTTGCCAAAAATATCCTCCAGCCTGGGGCTGAGAATCATCCCAAAATGCTGGTCAACATTGATGGGGTGGTAGTACTGGTGTATAATGGCTTGATTAAGCTGGGTCCCTGTGGGAACAGACACACCAGAGGCAGACCCGTTATGAACAAGTTTTCAGTGCCATTGGGAAAGCTCCAGGGGAGGGATTACAGGAATCCAAACCAAACGTGGCACCTACCATCAGCCCAGGCAGGGACAGGCTTCCGGGGATCACTCTCGTCATCTGTGGAGTCATCACTGTTCAGGTCCATCCCGTAGTTATTCTCATTTCCCTTTGGGGATCGGGAGTCCTCGGTGCCCTTTGGGGGCCCTAAGCAGGATGTGGAGCTGGATTTCTGAAACCACAGAGACAGCCTTGGTCAGAGCAGGACCCTGTTTCAAAAGGCAGGAGAGCCAAAAGGGTCAGGGTTAGGTTCCCACCTGGGCATGGGCAGGCCTGGATCTACATGGGAAGTGGAACTTGGGTTGAGGTTTTCACCAGAACCCACAAGTGCTCAGATTCTTTTGGCTTTGTTTTTAAGTGAACTTGAAAGCATGTTCCCCCTGCCCTGACCCCAGAGCTGGAAGGGCCAGCTGCCCACCCTGCAGGCCCCAAGCAGCCAGGCAGAGCCTGGCAGGAAAAGCCAGGGCTCCATTTCACACCAGAACTGCAGATCAGAGCAGCACCAGCCAAGGCTTGGAGGAACCTCCTGGCTTTGTGGTGAGGAACAGGGATGGCCAGAAGACCTGATTTGGAGTGCAGGAGTGCCTAGAGGTGCTGGCCAGAGGATAAAGCAGGAAGGCAATCCTGATTCTGCACCAAGGGAATGCATGAGTACACACATCTGTACAAACACAAAACCTGCCAGTGCTCAGGGACTCGGTAGCAACTTTTAGCCCTTTTCTGCTCCTATTTCTCGTAGGAAAGCTGTACAGAACATACCCTGTTATGTCTGAGCACCTGGCTTCTGCACACAGGGCTCTACACTCAAACCCTTTTCATGTTTCATTCTCCAGAGCTCTGACACAAGTCGCAGCAGAAAAGAGCAGCAGAAGAGGAGCACATCAGCCCCAAGGCAGGGGTTTGCCCAGAGGCAGCCCCCAGACCAGCTGGACTCTGGGGCAGCTGTTTCTCCACCCCGCAGTGATCAGAGCTCCGCAGCTCCAACTCAAACAGGGTTCTGGAGACCTCTCCCCCCCGGCAGACCCCACAGCGCGGGGCACCGTTGCTGCCATCCCGTGGCCATTCCACATCTCTGACAAGATAAAACGCTTGTTTCTTCCTTCGGGCTCCTCCCGTGCAGAGCTCTCGGCCAAGCTCCCAGGAGGACAGACATTCCCATCCTTGCACAGACGCCTGTTAAGCCCAGCAGCCTGCCCTTGATTTCATTTCCTTCTCCGTCAGCGGTGGGTAAATAGATCTGCAGGCTGGCCCCAAACCACAGGGGCCAATTAGACACCACAGACTTTTATTTGAGGGCTAGTGCTGGAACCAGGACTCACCTTTAGTGTGGTGCTCAGCCGTGTGCCAGATGCTGCTGGCTGCTTGATTTTCTTCTCTCCCAGTGGCTGCCGGGGGTCCTGCAGACCATCTTCCTCCTGCCAGGGCACAAGAGTTCAGTCACTCTTCACGTTCAAGTAGGCAAAACATCCAGAGGATCTCTGGACCTGAGCTGTATTTCCCAGGGCCCATGTAAAAACAAACAAACAAACACACACACCCCCCAAAAAAACAAAAACAAAAAAAACCCCAAACCAAACAACCCAAACCCAAGTCCTTCTGTGTCTTCTTCTGCAGAAAAAAACCACAAAACCAAAACTTTTTTCAGACCTAAAGCAACCCAGTCTCCAGAGCCCATTCTCACCTTCACCACCCCGAGCCAGGGATGTGGAGCTGCAGCAACACATTCTGGTTGCTTGGCTTTCTTCTCCTGCCCATGCAGCTGGTGCAGCTCCTTCGGGCTTACTTCCTCCTAATAAAGAATAAAATTTTTCCCTCTTTAAGCTCTTTTTCAACACAAACCACCTTACCCAGGAGCTGCTTCCCCAATACCACTGAGGAAGGAAGAACTACTGGGAGGGCTGCAGGGACTGAGAATTACATCCAGCCTCTCTCCTTTCTGGAGCTTTGCTGTGCCTCACTGCAGCCCAGCTGCTGGAAACATATGAAGAATTCAGACCTTAATTAAAATTATATAGCACAAACAGGAGCCTGAATGTCATGAACCTAGTGAGTAAGAGCAAATACAGCAGGAGGGATTTATCCTTAAGAAGAGCAGCATTTAAGGGGCTGATTTTTCACTAATGAAGAAGGCAGAATAAAGTAAGTTAAGGGTCAAAAGAGAGTGGAAATAAAATGTTACTGTGATATTTTGAGACAAACAGGCTTGACTTTGAGCCATAACATTCTTTGTATAAATGCAAATGATGTTACTTGAAACCTTATGATACCTGAAGTTTGCTCTGGGGATCACATCCTCCAAATACAGCAAGTGAATTTAGCAGGAAAAAAACCCAACAATCTCTTACTAATTTCCATACTCATTTAAGTATCAGTGAATGCCACTGGAGGTGTTGTTCAAGGTGCCATTGTATGGCTGTCATCCATCTTGTGAAGGGGCTGAGAAGGCTCACTTGTTAGCAAGAAATAGTCGACCCCAATTTAGCAACAGAGTTGCCTTATTTGTGCCCAAAACCCAACTTCTTACAGCTACGTGTCAGCCTGACATTGGTTTTATTGTATTTTTCACCTCAAGAACATAATGACAAATCAAACAGTAACATAGCACCTGGAAAACTAGTCTGATATTAAAATAAGCCCATGTGTCCTACACCTCACTAGCTTACAAGAGGAGTTGTTCCAGGACCACTTCACCTCCCCACCTTTATGAGTTTTTCAGTAAGCATTGCTGGCTCTGGCTGGAGGGGCTTCTCTTTCCCTTGTGGTTTGTGATACCTGGGGAAAAAAAACAACAACCAACCCCTGGGCTCAGCCTGGCACTCACACCAGGCTCCCAGTTGCTGCAACATCGTTCATTTACTGCTTCCCTCTGCCAAGCACACCAGTACCTCTCCTTGGCTTGCTCCATCTGGCGCTGCTCTACAAGTTTTTTCAGTTCCAAGACCCTCTTCCCTTTTTCTTTCACTTCATCCTCTCTCCATTTCTGCAGTGGTTTTTGCTGTTCAAATTTGTCCTCCTCCTGAAGAAAACACTCCAGCTCGAGTGGGGAAAGGTGTGAGGAGACAAGTGAATGCTCCAAAACTACCTGTGCTTGTTGTCTCACCTCCCATGGCCCCCCACCCCTTGGGTAGCCTTTCCCATCTGTCCCCACAGGTACCCTCATGTTCAAACCCAACATCAGCCCTCTAGACAGACATTTCAGACCCCCAAATCCCTGTGAGAGGAGAGGCAGTAACCTGTCCCACCAGTCAGAGCCACACACGGGTTCCCTGATGCTCCTTCTTTACAGGCAGGAGGGACTCAGAGGTGTTCTTACCATGCTTGGCACTTTCTGCTTCCATCCCTCAGCATCCCCGTGCTTCTTGGACACCTTTTTCTTGCTCCGTTCCTCTGCCACTCTCTCTTCCCGTGCTTGTGAGAGCCACACCTGAGCAAACCCAGAGAGGGTTCCTTCAGCCCTCTGTCCCAGCACTCCCACCACAGTGGACCCACTGGGGCTGGGAGCACTCTCAGCTGCTCAGTTTTGGAAGAAGACTGAAAGGAGCATGACTCCTTCGTCCTCTGAGGCTGACCCTTTCCAAGGGGCATTTCAGTCCAACACCCAAAATGAGCAACCATCCGTCTTCCCCAAGGCTGGGGACAGCTGGGCACAGCCCCTCTGTCCTGCAGGACCTGTGTGGTTGTGCACCATGAACAAAGTGCATTAGAGTAAGCTGAACCCCTGCAGAGGGACAGAGAACAAAAACCTTCTCTTGTCACAGTTTTTGGTGTCTCTACAGACTCGCCCTCCACCACCAGCAGCAACCCTGCAAGTCTCAGGCCAGTGGCCCGTTTGCACCCTGGTGGCCTCAGAGCTCACAGAGAACATCCCTCTAAGATGTTGTCCAAACCTTGTGCAACCTTCTTACCTTCTCATCACTTTGCAAAATCTTCTGCTCCATCCGCTTCTTCTTCTCCTCCTCCATCTGCTCCACCCGCTCCCGAGCCTGCAGTGCCTTCCTCAGGCGCTCGTCCCTCTTCCTGGGCAGAGTGTGTGCAAGATGGGCTCGTCAGCCCTGTCTGCTCTGCCAGAGCTGGTGGGGAGCAGGGACTTGCATGGTCGTTGGGGAAAACAGCTGTTTTGCTCTGGTTGGTTCAGCTGGGCTCAGCGTCAGCTCACTTCTAGGCCAAGCTCAGACACCAGCAGGTGCTTTGCACCATCCTTGCTGCAGTGAGCCATGAGCAGCAGACCTCAGGGTGCCCCAGCACAGAGACAGCACCCTCAGCTGAACCAGTGATGGAGGTGAGGGACCCCAAAACTCACTGCCTCATTTCTGCCTGCCGCCGCTGCTTCTCCTCCTCCACTTTCCTTCTCCTCTGTTCCTCAGCCTCCTGCTTCTTCCTGAGGCTCTCCAGTCTCTGCCGCTCCTTCGACTGAAGGGAGATGAGTCCAGGTTGTACCAACTGCTGGGTCTGTTTCTACCCTGGGTCTGCTTGTGCACAGGCAGCCAGAGGCTCAGGTGTGCTGAACCAAGAACCCACTGCCAGAGCCACCTTCACCCACACACCAGGATGGGAATGTTGGGAAAAACCAGTGCAGGTTTGGCAACAGCATTTATTCAATTCATATGAGCAGCAGAGTCCCCATCAATCCTTCAGCTGCAGAGAACAAGTTGAGGCAGGGAGCTCCTGCTGCAGGTGACTGCTCCCTGCCTGGGACAGGGTGCCCCTCACCAGCAGCTGGGAGCAGAGGGGAGAAGAGGCAGAGTGCAAGCAGTCTTTCTGAGAGGCCAAAAGGTCCCCAAGCAGTCCCCAGCCCTGTCAGGACACACCTGCAGAGATCCAGCCACCCCACTACCAGGGTGGGCACAGAGCTGCACGGACACCAGTGTGAGGGGAAGAGTGGTCAGTGCCTGTGAATTGAGGAGCACAGCAGGCAGAATCCTCCAGCTCCACAGTTAAGTGTGTCATTACTTACAACAAAGTCTCCCTGTAGAAAAGAGACATAAAAAATGATTAAGGGTTTGGAGATGACACTACAACCCCCATTCATGGGCCATACAGCCCACTCCCATGGTAGGGACCTGCTGCCTGACCCTCAGCCCTGCAGCACTCAGTTATGTGAGACACAAGGGCAGATTCCCACTGCCAGGAGAAAAGCTTCCCATGTTCCCACATAAAGTGTTTCTGCTGGCTACAGACAGAGCAGACAATATGTTTCTGTATACAAGGAAGGTTTAAGGGTTGGTCCTAAAGCCCCCCTGCTCTGTTAACAGTGTGTGTGGACCAGCAACATGAGGCAACACCAACCAGTTTCTATCCCCCAGGGAGGCTGGAGTGGAACCGTGGAGCCAGTTTGCTACCAGGACCTGCACTGACACATGGTGCAGGCAGAACTAGGAACACGTTTGTGCTTTTCTTGGCAACAGCCCCTCCTGCCACTCCCCAGATGAGATCCCCTCCTCCTGCCCTGCACAGGAAGATGGGACTGACACACCTTCAGATCAGGCCGGGTGGGAGTACTGTGTTTGATGAAGTTCTTGATGACACCGGCACGTCCCGCAGAGCCCGGGCTGGCCAGCAGTTGCGTGCGCTGCACGGCTTGCAGGAAGCTCTTCAGTGGTCTCACAGCCTGGGAGGAGAAGATGGAGGGAAGTCAGCACCTACCAGGGAAGGGGCAGGGCAAAGGGCCGTGGCACCCACTCACCTTGTTAGCTGGAGAGGAAGGTGGAGCCTGGTTTGCTGAATTCTTGTGCTTCTCATCACACGGGGAAAGGAGGCGACCGCCTGGCTGCTGCCCATCCCACACAACACTCACTCCCTGATTACAGCCTCTTGTCCTGGTGGCAGCAGCAAGAGGCATGTTAGGTGACAGCCCCTCTCCCCAGTCCTGCCAGCAGCACTGACCTGCAGTCACATGTTTACCTGTGTCAGAGATGACCACACTTTCAACCCATAATTCCAGGGAAAAGCAGGGGGGATTGCTCCTGCACACTCGGGGCCTGACCCAGCAGCAGCCCCCAGGCAGGCTAAGGCTCTGCCCCACCACATGGTGCTGAGCAGAGGTTACTGCTCCCCCCCTTCCCACCCACAGCAGATTCACCCCAGACACACCAGGACAGGAGGTTGAGGGCAAAGCTAAAAGCAGCTGAAACCTCACATGAAGCACCAGAAACACAAGCAATGAGGGAACAAGTCAGGCACTACAGACATTTGCACAGGATAAAATTAAATAATTCTGTCCCCTGATAGTGTTGCCTTCAGAAACTGCTCCTGCAGCAGCATTGTATGAGCCACTCTGAGTCACAGCTGAGCTGTCCTAGTCACCTTTGCTGGGTTGTGCATCAGCTCATGTGTTTACTTCCCAAGCCAGACATGGGGGCCAGACACAGAAGAGGCTTAAGAAGCCACAAGGAACTCCCAGGAGACAAGATTTGGCCAAAGAAGACTTCAAAACTACACTGGAAAGGGGCAGGGGAAATGGAGAGAAGCAAACTCCCCAAAAGCTTTGAAAAAAATCTGGCTCACTCCTCCTTGCAAACGTCTCATACCAGATGCATGAGGGATTCTCCCGGGATGTGGTGCAGGGGGGCTGCTCCTGGCTCTGGCTGCTGGGATTTACACAGCTTCCTGTGGAGAAACCTGTCATTAATGCCATGGGCACGGTGTCCTGCAGGGCTCCAGCTCCTGTGTGTTCCAAGCCCTCTGGCACCTAACCAGAGAGAGGAAGCAGGAGTTCAGAGGGCAGCCTGGGACACCACTGCTGTGCACACACGTCCTGCACAGAGCCCCTGAACAGGCACAACCTGCCTCACCAGAGGCCCTTCAGCTCCTCTGCCCTCTGCTCCAGCAGCTCACCACATCCTACAGTCCCCAAACACTCCATCTGCCCCTCTCCTTGCTCAGGGGCAGAGTAAATAATCAGGACCTGTGAATGCTCACAGGATGTGAGCACAGAGGAAAGGGATGTCAAGCTGCTTTAACTGAAAATGACATGAGGTGGAAGATTCCAGGTCTAAGAGCCATCTCCTTTCATTACTCAGATTGAAGCTGGATGGGACAGCATTCGTCTCAAGGGTTGGACACACTGACAAGATGTCCTTGCTTATCTAACTGCATGTCTCACCTCTTCAGCAGATCAAGAGTTTACCTGAAAAATTATCTTGACTGGTCAGAGGTGATTTTGCTTAAACACAAGGCCCAGATTTGCCACAAACCCTCAACTGACTCCCTGGTCTGTGTGTCTTTAGAGCTTCACACAGTACAAGCAAGACCAGCTCAAAGTTACCTTCACTGCTCCCTGCCTGCTGCCCAGGAGGAGGCAGGTGCTGTGCAGAAGGGCTGGCAGCTCGTGTGCCTTTGTTTGGAATGAGGATGTGCTCAGGAGCCTGCAGGAAAAGGAAACAATTTCCCAGCTGCTCCAAAGAACAAGGCTGCCATGGACATGTGTGTAGGTTGTTCCTTAGAACTCACCTCTTCACTGGGGGGATGCAGTTGCAGTGCAGGCCTGGAAAAGAGAAGTTGTTTTAGTTATTCTCCAATGGACCTGACCAACACACTGAGCAGCTCCAACCTCTCCTGCAGAGCCTCTGAGAGGCAGGTGAGAATGAAGCTGCTGAGAGCTCCTTGCCTGTCCCTCTCCCAGGTGACAGCTGCCTGTCCCCAGCCCCACCAGGCACAGCCAGGAATCCCATTCCCCAGCCAGGGCAGAGCTGAAGCTGGCAGCCCCATGGGCCTGATGGCACCAATTGGATTCACCCTCAAGCCAGGATTAACCTCAGTAAGCTCCACAGGGAAGAGCAGTGCCTGAGCAGACCAAACCTGGAACTGTCAACCAGTGACAGCATCAGCTGAACAGTCCCTGACAAACCCAGTCCTATGCCTCTCAAGTAAAAGTGACCCATACAGTTTCCTTGCAGGGTTTGCTGTGGCTCCCTCCCCTGCACCACCTGGTACCTCACCTGATGCTGCTGGTCACATCTTCTTCCACAAAAACCTCCAAGGAGCTTTGGCCTGGGGGAGAAAGATAGAAGTTAACTTGGGGGCTTCAAGGCTTCCCAGCAGCAGCAACGTGTGCCTGGTGGAGCTGGGGTCCCTCACAGGGAACACTGATGGCTCATCCCAGCTTCCCATGCTGGTGCTGCCACCGCCCTCGCGTGTCCCCGGGGAGCTGGTGTGGGCTGGGAGGCAGCAGCTCCTCTGCCTGCAGCCTGCTCCAGCTGCACAGACACTCCTGGTGGGACCGGCATCTCCCAGGCAGTTGACTCCAGCTCCTGCCTCCCTGCACGGTTTTATGCAGAGATTGGGTGGATTTAGGCTGATTTCATTCCCCCCATAACACCACTTCACTGGAAGTGTTAAACAAATGCCTGGATACAGCGTGACTCAAAGCTGACACCACTGAATACCAAAGTGTTTATTAGGAGCCAACCTGACTGCGGAAGCAGAGATTTCTGTAAAGTCTAAATAGCAAAACCTGCCCAGGAGCAGGGGTTGTGAGGAGTTCACTGCTGCCAGGAAGAGCCTGGATTTCTGAACCCAGTCTCCTCTGATGACTGTGCTGTTTGGTTCTCAGTCCTTCCAGCCACTCTTTCCCATCTTCACCCAAAAAGCATTTCAGCTCCTCTGCCAACTTCAGTCAAATTTCAGGGGTGGAGATGTCCAGTTCCTATAGATTTTTGGAGGGTTGGCAGAAGATACTGAAATTAAAGCCCTTCCCCAGGGAATGCTCTCATCTCTTCCGATCAGCTGAGCTGCACAGCTGGCCACAACCATCTAGATCACATTTTCCCTTTCACTCCTGTTTTTTTTTTAGCTCATCCACAACCTCCACAGCCCAACTTTCAACCCCTGTGCAGGTGCCTCCTTCACCTGCAGAAGCAAAACACAGCCTGAGACCCCCCCCTACAGCAGATGGGGACCTGCAGATGGCACCTCAGAGGGGTGGGAGCCATGAGGAACCTACGAGGAGCCAGAGCTCACTGGGACCAGCAGCTCTGCAGCTGCTCACTGCTCCCCCCACAACCCAGGAGCTGATTCAGCCAAACACACCACAACTCAAGGAACTTACAGCTCACTCTGCTGGAGGCAGAGGAGGATTCCTGCCCTGCTGCCTTCTTTGACATGGCCCTGCTGATGGACCTCCGGATCATGCCCTCCCTCTTGCTGGCCAGGGAATACTTCTCTGCCAGGGAGACTCTGCGGCCTTGGCACGAGGAGCGGCGGCGCGGCCTGGACCTGGCAGTGCTCATTTTGCTCTCAGGGTCCTTGGAAAGCACTCCTTCAGGGCCTTGAGGACATCCATCTCCTTGGAGCTCAGCAGCATCTCCATTTCTAGCAGCTTTGGGAGTGGAAGTGCTTGCTGTTCTTCTGGGGGCCTCCACCTCCTCCCCCCGGGCTGTCAGGCCCCCAGGGATGGAAGCAGCAGGAGACATATGGTGCAGCTCAGGGGCTGCATCCCCCTCCACAGCCCGAGGGCAGTCCTGGCATTCCACCCTCACCACAGGACCCTCTACCAGCCCCTCCCTTGCCAACACTGGCAGCTCCTTGGCCTGGGACTCCTTGGCACAGTGGGGCACTTCCACCTCCTCCCCCTGACCTCCAGGGTCCTGGGTTTGCTCTTTGCTGTGGTGCTTTTGGGAGCTTGGTTTGGAAGACACCAGCTTGCTGCTGCTCTTCCTTCTGGACAGCCTGAAAAAAAAACAAAACAATTTTTAAATGAAGCAACAAAGACATCTCTCACTCCCAACCGACTTCTAGAGGGGGGAAAAAAAGCAAAGTTTTGAAGTGAACCTACAGGCTTTTACCCTCCACTATCACCTCACAAACCTGTCTCCTACCACGGGTGAAATGCAGGAGCTGAACCCTGGGAGCTCTGGCAGGTTGAGCTGGGACAATTTAGAAATTGCTGCTCAGTCTTCTCTGCTGCCCACAAGCAGATGCTGCTGGATGTCCCCAGAAAAGTGATCAGGTGCAGTAACTATGTCCCCCACTTCAGTTAAACCTGACCAGGATATCTGTCAGGCAGTGAAAACCTCTTGGCCCATGAGAGGACAGAGCCACAGGCTCCCCCAGGAAGTCAGGGAGATCAGATGGACAAGGACAACACCAAAGGACAAGCATGGCTGCCCAGGCAGCTCCCCAGACCACAGTGACCCAGCTGGAGCCCAGGGTGAGGTGAAACAGAGCTCAGGGGTGGGAGGGCTCAACAGCTGGAAAAGGTGGACAAGGAAACCAGCTGCAGGGCACCAGTGAGGTTTTCCCATGCTGGGAGCACGAGCACCATCAGGCAGGGACTTGTCCTGCTGCCAGCACCCCTGCAAGTACCCTCTGCCCCTTCACAGTCTGTTATCTTAACTCCCCACCCTGACCTCCAGCAAGAATTAGCAAAAAAACCCATTAAGTGGGAAAGTAATTAACAATATGGGAAGAGCTGTGCCTTAAGAAGCACAGAGTGAGGCAGACAACAATGGCCTGACCCCGCAGGATGGAGCAGGACATGCATGCCTGCAGAGGGAGCTTCCTGTTGACACCCGCCTGGGGTTTGGTCACACCAGCAAACCTTCCTCAAAACTGACCCTCACTGAGGAAAAAGACAGACAAAAGCTTGTCCTCTTCAGAGGGAGCAACCCAGCCAGTACCTGAAGGCTGACAGTGTGTCTTGAGAGCTCTCCCCGTGGAGATCTGCAGCATTTTTCTGCTCCTGCCCTCCCTCACCACACACGCAGGAACTTCCCACGCTCCCTTGCTATTCTTACTGCTCTCCCCATCCTCCATGTCTGCTTGCTGACAGCCTTCTAGTTCTAACTCCTGAAGGCATCTTTTCACTATGGTTATAAAAATTTAAGTGCCTTAATACCTCAGTGCCCAGCACAGAGCTCAGGTGCTTGCTGCAGCAGCTGCCCACCTGCTCCTGGGGAGGGAAGGTGACCCTGAGGTCTGGTGCTGGCCACAGGAGGGGAGCAGGCACGCAGCTGCCATCAAGCAGTAGCATTTATAACGTTAATTAGCATCACAGCCTTCCCTGGCTACACAAGCAATTAAATCAAAGCCCCACACCATCCTGCCTGGGCATCTGTTTGCAGGCAACTGTTGGATGCTTAGGGACAGGCTTCAAGAGCCTCAAGTATGGCTGGTTCTGAACAAATGACTTAGAATTTCTGTTTCAGTTTCACTGCTAATCCCTGTGAACCCTTCTGCCTGCCCCTTCAAACACCAGCTGTGGATGTGCACTGCTGCACACCACAGGGGCCAGTCCCAGCCTTGGGTGCCAGCACAAAGGTTGAGGGAGTGAACACCAGCAAGAAGCTCAAGTCAGAAATCCTGCTGGAACACAATCAAATGAAACAAAACCAAGTCCAAGCAGACAAGAAATAGGATATTTATTATTCTTTGTTTCAAACCAGAAAGCATAAGAAAACAAAGATAAAAGTGAAGGAACCCAGCCCACCCTACCTCCACTTCTATGAGAATCACAAAACACTGATTGATCTTGGTGTGCTCTTTTAAACATACTTGCTCACCCAGGGAATAAAGTAGCTATTTTATGTTCTTGGGTATGTGGAAACATTATTTTGTTTTGTTCTAAAATGCTGTCAAGCCAACTCACCTACCTCCTCCTATTCAGCTCCTTGTGCTCATCCTTCAGGCTGCAGGACTGCCTTTTCTTGGGACGCCTCCTCTGTGATGGGGTTTTGGGTATCAGTACAGGCTCAGCCCCAAAGTTGCTGTTGAGCAGACAAATGACAGAAGACAGAGATGGCTTCCCACAGCCTTAACACCCCTGTCTCCAACCCAGCTGTAAAATCAGGGTCACTCGTGGAGAAAGATGAGTGAGAAATCAAGTGCACCATGCCAGCCACACAGCACCAAGGTCCAGCCCAAGCTGCTGAACCCACAGCTATGGCACAGCACCAGCCCAGCACCCAGGGCTGTCCCTCAGCCCCCAGAACCAGGCTGGAAGCACCTTGAGACCAGCCAGCTCCCTGGGGACAGGGGGTTCCCCCTGAGGGCAGCCCCTACCTCTCCACCATCCTCATGCCCTGCTCCTCCACCTCACGCAGCCAGGCCAGGTGCTTGTGCTCCGCGTCATGGAGGAACCGGGACAGCCTCAGCCCGCACACCTCCATCAGCCGCGTGGGACCGTCAGCCGCTGCCATAGCCCTGCCTGAGACACAGAGGGAGAGGCCAAGGCTAACGGGCACCCCCGGGGTGGCACCAGGCCAGCCCCGCCTCAGAGCGGCTGCGGNCCGCCTCTCTCCTTCCCCCGGCAGCCACTACAGCGACGAGCCGGAGCTGATGCCGAAGACACCGTCGCAGAAGAACCGGCAGCGGAGGAAGCGCCTCTCGGTCCTGCAGGAGAACCAGGAGCCGGGCAGGAAGCGGTAGGCCCCGCCGGAGCCCGCTGTGAGGGGAGGAATGGAGGCCGGAGGGGGATGGATCCCCCCTGGGGAGGGGGCGTGTGGGCTGAGGGGCAAGTGGAAGGACTTTCCCTAGGGCCTGGGAGCTGAGAGGACCCACCACGAAGGGCGCTGGGAGGTTAATCCCCTCCCCGTGGCGTTCCTTCCGTCAAAGGTCACACTCTGCAGCCCTCGGCCTTGTGGCCTGAACGGTCACGACCCCTCAGCAGCACGGCTCTTGTCACCCGGTTCTGTTCCACGTCTCTCTGTTCCCTCTTTCCCACGTTCTCTCTGCCCTGAAGCACTTATGGGGGTCAGTTTCTTTGTCTGTCACCCATTTCCTCACCTCTGTCTGTACCAAGCTTTCCAAGCGGCTCGTCCTGGGGTGGCTGCAGAGTTTTTATCTTTGTTGCAGACTCATAGCGTGGTTGGGGTTGAAAGGGGGCTCTGGAGATCATATAGTCCCAGCCCCTACTCAGGCAGGTTGCACAGGATCACCTCAGGGGGGGTTTGGAATATCTCCAAAGAAGGAGACTCCAGCCTCCCCCAGGCAGCCTGTTCCAGTGTTCTGTTACTGTCCAAGTCAAATTTTTCCTCGTGTTCAGGTGGAATTTCCTGTGTTCTGGTCTGTTTCTGTTGCTCCTTGTCCTGTCACTGGGTACCACTTGGCAGAGCCTGGCCCCATCCTCCTGTCACCCACCCTGTAGATATTTGTGAGCATTGATAAGGTCTTCTCGTGGTCTCCAGAGACTGGTGGGCTTGATAGGAGTTCTGCTCTGTTCCCCTGTGGGTCTGACATGCAGTTTCTGTTACTAGATTATCCAGGAAGAGGAACAGCAGTGCCAGACGGGCATCCCAACGACTCCGGAACAAAGAAACCCTCGTGCTCCTTAGGGCTGAGGTCAAACAAGTCTCTCCACCTCGACGTGTGACCCGGTCCCAGGCTGCAGCCTCTGCTGAAGTCCCCGGGCTCCCTCCCGAGCCCCTGGTGGCCCCACAGCAGGGGGGACGGGGCCTTCCCTGTGTCCAGATCAACGCCAGTGACTGTGCTAGCGCTGAGCTCTACCTCCAGAAGAGCACAGCTGGGAAGCCCCCCATAACTATCCTCTCCAGCTCAGATGATGAGTCTCCCCAGCAAAGTGGGGTGGGCAGGTCACCACCTGTCCCCACAGCCCCCGAGCCAGTGGTCCCCAGCACCCCCCAGGCAGGCAGCAGCGAGGCTGCACCCCAGCTGGAGGCAGCACAGGCAGTGAACACCACGTTCATTCTCAGTGAAAAGGCTGGGCTGGAGGGGGCAGGGGGCCCTGCTCAGGTGGAAGAGGTCGTTGTTGTGGAGCCCCCCCAGCCCNAAGAGGTCGTTGTTGTGGAGCCCCCCCAGCCCCTCAGAGACAACCCCCCCACCCCCACGGGTTCCAGGCGCAGCCGCCGCTCTGTGCGCAGGAGCCTGATGGGCAAAACTTCCCTGACACACAGAACCTCCCTGGCAGAGAAGTACTCCCTGGCCAGCAAGAGGCAAAGCATGATCTGCAAATCCATCACCAGGGCTGCAGCCAAGAGGAGGACAGCTCACAAGTCATCCATGGCCTCTAGCTGTGAGGATGGTGAGTGTCAGTGTCACCAGAGGAGTTTGCTTGGCACCTTTCCTGCTCTTGGTGCTGATCTGCTGCTCTTCCCTGCTGAAGGAGAGTGTTATGGGCCCAGCTCTTCTCCTGGGGGGCAGCAGGTGGTCTCCCCCTGCCAGACAGGCTGCAGTGAAAGATGGGTGACTAGAGAAACTGGGAACTGTGCTGGTCTGTGGGCTGTGCAGTCACCTGGGAGAACAGTTTTAATGTCTTCTGAGCTGTGGGGGCAAAGCTGAGGAAGGAAGCTGGTTAGGGGCTGCTCAGGGGGCTTGGGGTGTGTTTCCTGGGAAATGAGGCAGCTATCCCAAACTCATTGCTCTTTAAACAGGGTCTGGATGCTGGTTCTAGGGCACCTCTTCTGCCAAGGGGATTTCGAGCCTGAACTTTGTAAATTGTTAGGAAGTGGTGCACCAGTAAATGGCTCCTGAAATGCAGGTGATGAAAGAGAAACTCTTCCACCCAATGTGGTTTGGCTCTTGCACAGTGTATGCTTTGAGGTATGAGCTAAGAGTTGAACTGAGGCTGCTGTGCTGTGTTCATTGCACAGCCTCTAGCTGTGGGGGACTTAAGCTGCACAAAACTGGCTTTACTTGAAGAATTATCCTGGTTTTGCTGTAGGACAGACTTGGAGAAGCACTTTAGTGGTTCTTTTTCACCAATTTAACTGTTTTAGGTGAATGTGTTCCCAGCCCCAGAGTGCTGCAGTCCCCAGTGCTGGTTTTCCTCTGCTGGTACCAGGGCAGTGTGGAGCACAGAATGAGTTTCTAAGCACAGGGCTGAGGGCTGCTTTGGGAAAAAGAACCTGTAGGGGAAGTCTCCTCACCTGCAAGTTTGAGGAGGCACTGAGGTAGCTTTATGATCAGTCTGCCTTGGCAGGAGCACCTGGGAGGTCTCAGGAGGGCTTTGTTTCTTCCCACTGCACAGTTTATTGTTCTGCCTGGTCAGAATTTCTGGGTGTCAGGCTCTTTCAGGCAGCTCCATTTGATGTTTGAGAGCCTCCAGCACCCGAGTGTGCTGCAGAGGGAGCGAGCTGTGTGTGTGGCAGCAGATCCTGCCCGGGCTGTGTTTGTTCTCGCCCAGCCCGGTGGGGCTACCCCGCCTCCCGATGGCTGTAAGCAGATTCCTGCAGCTCCGGAGCTGCCCTGGAGCACCGGGGAGTTCCAGCCCAGCTGCCTGTAAATAATGCTGCCTTTAACTACTCCTAATGGCCAGGCATGGCCCTGAGCCTCAGCCCGAACCTCCACACTGTTAATGTGAGCTCCTTGAACACCACTTTACACTCATCTATAATTGAAAACCTTTTGTTTTTTTTTATGTTAAACTTGCAGGCAGTATTTCCTTACTGCTGAGATGCAGGGGGCACAACCAGTGCCTCTGGGCAGCCAGGAGTGAGAGTTAAAGAGCCTTGGCCTGTACTTGCACCTTACAGATCTGGTGTATTTTTTTCTTTCCTTGCAGCCTCCAGCTCTGGGGAGGTGCCAGAGGAGGAAGAAACAGTTCTCAGGCCTGGGTGAGACTGCTTTAAGATATTTTTTTTATGTTTAATATCCTGCTCAGAGGATTATTTTTTTTACAGTGGTGTTCTTGGTATAGAATTCCCTGCTCCCAGGTGGCAAGTGCCTTCCCTGTCCCCTTCATAGTATTCAACAGCTGCCTTTTTGTCCTTTTTCCCTTAGGCTGCCTCCTGGACCTTGTACCCCCTCTAAACAGGTAAGATTTGAGCAGACATTCAAAGCATTTCTCTCTGCTTGTCCATTCCCTCCCTGGGGGTGAGGCTGAGGGTGTCAAGTCTGTTTTAATCAATATTCCAAAACTGGTAAAGCAAAATCCAGCAATATTTTCTTTGGAAAATAAGCACATGTGACCCAAGGCTTGCTCTGTTGAAGTCTTCTGTCAGAACAGTGTTACAGTCAGGGATGCTTTCAAAGCCAAGGCTTTGACTAGCACACAGCATTCTCTCCTTTGTTTTGCCCCAACCTGTTCAGTGTGAAGGGGGCTGCTCAGCACTGGCCTTGCTGGTGTTGGCAGTCAGAGCCCACTCCTGCTCTGTGTTCCTGAGCCTCCTGCTAGAGATCAGCTGTATCAAAAATCACTCCCGAATCTCTGCAGATAAATAACCTCCTTGTAAGTCAGGCAATCTTTTTCCCATTGGACTGGGCTTGTACACTGTTACTATTTCTGTATTTTTAAAGCTGCTTCTGACCTTTTAGTCCTGCAGATTATTCAAAGCCTGTTGGTTTCTCTTAAGACAACCACAGAAATTTGTAAATACCATTCTGGTCAAAACATTATCCCTGCACAATTCCCTCTGCCCTCCTGAGGAAGAAATCCCAGGGTTACATCAGTGTTTTGCTCAGAATAACTTTCAGTAAACCAAGGCTGAGGTGATGGTGTGAGCGGCCTCGAGCGCTGCTGTGAGCGAGGACAGGCTCGTGCATGCTGCTCTGGCTCTGCAAAACCTCCAGTCATTCCATTTCTCCAGTGCCCCTGGAGCCCTCCCTCCTGCCCGAGTTGTAGAGACGCTCAGAGGAGGAAGAGGGAGAGGAAGGGAACGGGCTGTGCTGCAGGGTGTGAGCAGAGGACTCGTGTGTTGTCCCCACACCCTGATGGGTGCACAGGCACAGCACAGCCCCTGCAGCACGTCACCTGCCCTGGATCCTCACCCTCCAGGCCCTGATGCCCGTACCACTTCTGTCCTGTGTCACCAGCTCACCTCACCCTCTCCACCTACCTCCCTGTCCTTCTGTCCATCTCTCAGCAGTTTTCACAGCAAACTGAAGGTGTTTTGGTCTCTGCCCGAGGCTGCCGTCGGGAGCTGTGAGCAGCATGACAATGTGGTGACTCAGCAACCTCCCCACATCAGGAAAACTTGTCTATAGCAGCGTGGATGGTCCACCCCTGCACGCACACTGCTACAGCTCAGATTGTTCTCAGGCCTGCTCTGGAATTAATGAGCTGTGTCCTTGTCTTGGGCTACCAGCTGCCTTCTCTCCCTAGCCATAGGCTAAGACCCTGCAGGAGCGTTTGGGGAGGGAGGGAGGGTGGTTTCCACACTTGTCCTTGCTGCTCTGTGCCTGCCAGCCTGCATGCTGCCCAACAAGGCTCTGGGGAGCAGAGTTAATGCCCCTGCTGCAGAGTGCAGGCTGCAGAAGCCCCAGCCTGCTCTCCCAGGCACATAAAACCATTACTGCAGCACAAGTAATTTGGTATCGGTGTAAGTGCAGAGGCGGCAGGAGCACTGATAACACAGATCAATCAGGGAAATGAGCTGTTTGTCTCTGCTGCCTCCCTCTTCATCCATTCATCATGGAGAAGTAAAATGAGCCCTGCCAGGAGGCCAGCAAGCACAAACACATCTCCAGCTTCTGAAATGCTTTTGTCTTTAATAGTTGATGAGTTGGTTTAGACAACACATCCCTTGTTGTGGGTACATGAATCAGGGGATTCACCCCAAGGTCCTTCACAGCAGGAGGTTAGGATTTTTGGTGCTAGCACCAGTGCTTTATACCATCCATGCAGTCCTTGTTAGAGTAACATCATGCTTGGAAACAATAATTGCCTGGATTTGTGTGAGAATTCTGCCATTTGCTTTTCCCACAGAATCCCCCAAGTCCACGGATGTCACTTCGCTCTGACACTGTCAGCAGGAACGAGCAGCAGCAGGAGACAGACAACAATGGTACCTTCCAGAGGAGTTTTGTGGCAGAATTCTAAAAAGTCATCACTTTGGGAGGACTGATAGGGAATTTGAAAAATTGGCTAGTTAATTGGAAAGCCCAGGTTGAAAGGCTTCTCTAACCTTTGACAAATGAGGATTCATTACAGGAGATTAGCAGATAGGAAATTCTGTGCTGGGGTTGTTTTCCACCCTGGGAAGTGCAGGGAAATATATGTCAGGAAGATGGAGGGCTGGGTGTTCTTCAGGGCATAGGGGGCCTGGCTGAGCCCTGTTTCTGAATCAAGCAGCTGCTCTGTACCTGTGCAGCATGCAGCAGTGGTGTCAGCACACACCACGTGGCACAGGTTACTGTAGACAGCTTGGCTTTATTCAGTGTTTCTGGGCTTGAAGGGTGCTGTGTGGTTGTTTGCTGAAAGCAGGAAAGGTTCTGTGCACAATGCACAGCAGGTTTTTTAGCTGTTCAGTGAGCTGCTCAATCTGTTGTCTGCTTTCAGAGCTATGTTGGAAGGGTTTGATTTCCTTCTGATGTAACTGACTGTTTTCTTTCAGAAAGCAACTCGAAGAAGAGTGGGGAGACACAGGAGCCACCCCAGAGTGCCAGGTACCATTCTGGTTGGTGGAACCATTCTGGTTGGCAGAACCCTAGTCCAGTTCCAAGCAGGCTCAGCACTAAGCACTGTTAGATGGCTTCAGTGTTTTGTGACCAGGAAACTTTTGCAGTAGTTCTTCTCTGCCTGTATGAAGAGAGGATTTAATTTGTATCTTCTGTCACATTTGAAATTTTTTATTGGGTAACTCTTTGTGTATACTCAATGAAAAGTCTTTGGAGCTAGGATAGTTTTGTCACCTTTTCTAAGTCTGACTTTGAGGCAGTCAGGAGTGTTTCTTACGTGTGATAGCTTACACTTCTCTCACAGGAGAAAGCCAAGTTACAGAAGAGCTGTGGATGAGCACTATGACAATCAGCAAGCAGAAGAGGGAGGGCCTTCTCTGAGAAGAAAGACCCCATCCCCTACCTTTCCAGCCAGCAAAGTAAGATCCTTGTAACCCTCCTGTACTTCACCCAGACTTGTTTGTTTCTTCTTTCTCCTGAGGCTCACTTTTGGCATCCTCCTCGTAGGTTGTGCGGCCTTTCAAAACTTTTTTGCACACTGTGCAGAAGAACCAGCTCCTCATGACACCAAGCTCCATGGGGAGAACTGGAGTCATAAGATCTTTTATTAGGTACAACACTCCTCTCCAGTCTGACCCCAAGGTAAGATGAGGCTGTTGTAAGCTGATATGTGGTGGTCTGATGGGTGTCTTAAGTTAAAGCATAGATGTGGAAGAGACTTTTCAAGCCATATTAAGCTAATGATTAACTTTCAGCTGTCTGTTTACAGAATTGTGATTAGTCAGCTTCCTGAAGGGTTCTAAGCTTTATTACTGTAGCATTCCCTTGTGGTGTTAGCCAGTAACAGTCAGGAATAAAAACTGTGAGATGAAACTCAAGAGGATTTTGAATGCTGTGGTTGAGGTTTCCGTATAACTGGTCTGCACATCCAGAGTGTCCTTTCTAGGACTCATGAGTGAAGCCCCAGCAAATGTCTCTTAAATCCAAGCTTCTGATGCTCTGAGGTTTTTCAGAACTTTGAAGCTGAAACATGAGCCTGTCCTGACTAGCAGACTGCTGGGTCAGTGAGAGAAGTGTGTCTCACAGCACCATTGTCCATGCAGAAGTTTTTGCAACCAGCAAGGACAAACAACATGCCTTTGCTATTTGCAGGCACATGCCTCTGCCTAAGCAGTACCACAGCGAAGTTCAGAGCATCTCAGGAGAAGCACCTGTACTCCTATACCTTGTTTGGGCTGGTGGGATTTGAGATCTGGTTCTTCATTTCCAAAGGGAGTTGGTTCTCCCTACATTCTGCATACACAGGAAAAATTGGTCATAAATCACAATCTGGAAGCTGCCATGCTGAGCACAGATTGCTCATCCTTCAATACCCAACAACTTGCTGCAAAGTCAGGTAGTTGTAGGGCTTGTTTTCACTTGCAGGAGAGCTGGGGAGGAGGGCATCCCACAGGAACTGGGCTGCCTGTGTCTCACTTCTGTTTGGCAACCTCACAGCAGAACTCTGTTGCTGAAGGCTGTCACGTACTGCTCAGAGCCTTGTTGTGCTCCAGCAGAGGAGGAAACCCTGTCAGCAGGAAATAGTGAAGGATTTCAGCCTCAGCCTCTGCTGTTGCTGCTGACATTAGTGTCTGCATGGCAAAGGAACTGACACCATGAGAAGCGTCTCCTGCCTAGTGCCTCTTTTGTTGCTGTCAGGATTTTAGATTTCCTTCCAGTAGGGGCAGTTTCCTCTCAGGACTTTTTCCGTGTAGGGGCTAAACAGAACTGAACAGCACCAGAGCAATAAGGTAATCATTAGTTTAAATAAGCCAGTTGGGTACTAATAACACCAGCTGCTGACAACGTGGAGCCCAGGGTAAGGTAATCACTTCAGTGTTTCACCATGCTTATCCATGGGCTTGTGTTAAGACCAAGCATGCCATAATGAGGCATCTGCAGGATCAAATCTGGCATTAAATTAGTTTCTCTTCATCTGTTTGCTGTGGCTGTGGACCTGATGGCTGGATCTGGCTCTCCTAATGGGCAGTGCAATTGGTCTGAATTAGCTGGGCTGTGTGGGAACAGGGGAGCAGTGCCCTGGTGACATGGGCTGACTGCTTGTGAGGAGCTGCAAGCACTCTGTCTAAATAAGTGGTGGTGGTTTACCCTGAGATGAGGCTTTGTGGGAAGCAGAGCCACCAGTGGGAGCTGAAGCAAGCAAAGTCTTTAGTCCTAGAGCACCATCTGTCCCCTGCACCCGCTGCAGGAAGTCAGAATCAGAGCCAGGCATTAGCTCTGTGTGTTTGGGTCTTTTTACCAACACCAATCCCAGTGCTGGCTGCCTGTGATGGCTGCAGAAGCTGCTGGGGCTTCAGGAGTTGATGCTTTTGTTTCACACCACTGCCTTGTTCTCCAAGACATCTGTTCATAAACATCACAGGCTGCCTGAGCCCTGTTCCAGACTTGTCCTTGGGTTCTGACTGCTGTTCCTTGGTGTTACCTCAGGGCCCTTACTTGACCTGAGCACACTGAGGTAGGAAGAAACCCCTGCAGGTGGGTATAATCACATTTTGATCCACTTCAGGAAAAGGAGAGACAGAAGCTGGAAACTCTGAGGAGAAAGCAAGAAGCTGAGCAGCTAAGGAAACAAAAACTGGAGGAAGAAAAGAAACGACGGCTGGAAGAGGCCAGGCTGTGAGTAGATGCTTTCTGGGCTGCACTCTGCACCTGCAGGTCCCTATTGAAGTCTCTTTGAGTCCATAAATAAGGCAAAAATTCTTGTCAGTTTGTTGTCACACTGCACAGTCAGTATTTGTTTTCATAGTTATCTATCAAAAATGCTAATGAGCTAACTCCCCTAGCTTGACTCCTGCTTCAGCTCGTTGTCAAGTCCTCTGTCACAAGTGGAGCTTAAAGATACTGCTGATGTTTAAATGGTGTATTTGGGCCGTGGAATTTCCTGATGCCCAAGAGCTGTGCCTGTTGGCTGTGTCTTTGGGCTGCAAGGTGCTGGTCTGGGCTGAGTGGTGAAGTGGGGCTGTGTCCTGCAGGAAGCGTGAGGAGCACCTGCGCAAGGTGCTGCAGGCCCGGGAGAGGGCAGAGCAAATGGAGGAGGAGAGGAAGAGGCGCATTGAGCAGAAGATTGCTCTCTTTGATGAGAAGGCTGAGAAGGTAAGGCCCAGTACACAGGTAGAGTTTATGGGGAGAGAAGTCATCTGTTGAGCTAGATGATGCCATGCGAGTGCCTTCCAGAAAGGAACTGAGGCTGCTGAGCTCGAGAGAACAAACTGGGGAATGGTTGAATAAAGATTGTTCCAGAAACTTGGTGGTTCTGAGTGACTGCCTTTCTCTTGCTCACAGCAACTGGCAGATGAAAACCCTTATTTTCCAGAATTATGAATCTAAATGGGCTTTATTAAAGCTCTGTTAGTCAGATGGGAGAAGAACTTCAAGTAGATAAAGCCAGTTAATGACCCTGAGGCTCTATCTACTTGAAGTTGTTCTCCCATCTGACTAATAGATGAAGAGGTGAAAGTAAACATGTGTCCTCCAGCCCCTTTCTTGTGTCTGAGGCTTTCAGTTTGCACATGTGACCATAGCAGTCATTTGTCTGCTTTAATTATCTCCATCTGCTTTTATTTCATGGTTCTGAGAACACATGCTGATGGCTTTTGTATTAGATATACTGGAATAGGACCAGCTTTTCCTGTGTAGCCATAAAAGAGGGTCATGTCCCTGAATATTACCCTTTTAATATAAAGCACAGGGTCCTGTTGGCTTCAGGTAGCAAAAAAAAATGAGAGTGGGAGGTCTGTGTCTGAGACTCACTGATGTGGTATTCCACCTGCAGAGAGCTGTCCTGACTGAGTCTTGGGTGTTCAGTGAGCTCTGTGTATGTCTTAGGTGCGGGAAGAAAGGTTGGCAGAAGAGAAGATCAGAAAGAAAGCAGCTGCCAAGAAAATGGAAGAAGCAGAGGCCCGGCGCAGGCAGGATGAAGAGGCCAGGAAACTAAAAGCACTGCAGCAGGTCTGTGCTGGAGCCCACCCTGTCATCCTGCCTGCAGGGAGACTGCCCATGCTCTGCCACCTTCTTTGTATGCAAGGAAGGGTTGGGAGCACCAACAGGAACCCCTGGGAGGACAATTGTGTAGCAGAGAGGCTTTGCTCCTTAAAGCTCCCTGCTTCCTCCTGCAATATGCTGTAAGCTGTTAGTGGTGGTTGTGACCCACATTTCTGCCACAGTTCTGAGCAGATTCTTACTAAAGTCCTTGATCTGTGGATCATCTTACAAAGATCCAGAGTGTGCTGGCCATCAGGCCCTTTGGGAGATGTTGTGGGCAGGGAAAGGCCATCCCTGAAGTAGCTGGAGAGATGCTGCACCTCCCTGGAAAGTGCTGGGACTTTGTCCTTGAGTCGTTCCCTGATGCAGCCATGGGTGCTAGAGGCTCAGGACAAATAAGGTGTTCCTTCTGTCTGGAGCCTGTTCTGTAAGGTGGGAGGTGAGTAACTGCCTTGTTGGGCTTACCAGGAGGAGGAGGAACGTCGGCACAAGGAGCTAATGCTGAAGAGGAAGGAAGAGGAGCAGGAACGTGCCAGGAAGATTGCTGAGCAGAGACAGGCAGAACAGGAGAGAGAGAAACAGCTGGCTGCAGAGAGAGAGCTGGAGAGGAAGAGGGAACAGGAGAGGATCCAGGCTGAAAAGTAAGACAATATCCATTGATGCTCTAAATTCTGTGCTGGGACTTTGAAAAGCAGCAAGAACAGAGGAGATGAGTGAGAGGCCCAAGCAGTGCTGTCAGCACAGCTCTGGGCCATCATGGTTAGTGAGCTGCCAAGAGGAAATTCTGGGCTCCCTAATGTGGGAAGGTTGGTGGAGTGTCCTGGAAAGCTGTGAGATGGGGGTTTGCAGCCGGGTGGGAGGGTGCCCCTGCCTGGTTTTGAGAGTAACAGTCTGTGACTTTGGTCCTCAGGCTGCGGGAACAGCAGAAGAATGCTGCTCGTCTGCAGAAGGAGGTGTTGGCTGCCAAGGGGCAGCTCCACAAGGAGATGGAGAAGAAAGAAGTAAGTGGCTGCCATCTCGTAGATGGGCAGAACCCTGTGGCTCTGACTTCTTCAGTAGCTGTGACTCGTGGGAGCAATTGAGCTGTGAACCTGACAGGAATGCTGATGAGTGAGTTGTGTAGCCAGCACAAGGGGCTTTTGCCCTGGGTCTGCTCTCTGTCCAGTTCAAAGGTACACTTGCTCAGTTTTGAGGGTAGTAGCCTGAGGACAAAGGGCAGAGAAGAATGCCCATGAACTGAAGTAAATTTTGGCTTTTCCCCAACTTCTGTGCCCAGGTTATCTGCACTTCTCTTGAGACCCACCAGTAATCTCAGACTTTTCAGAAGCAACACCTCAATTTTACGTTTGTGCCACCTTCAGCAGAGCCCCATGTACAGACTGGAGACTTTGCAGGTTGTTTCCTGCAAGGGTCATGCCAGCAGGGATTCTCTTGACCTGTTTGGGATGGTTACTGTACAAGGAGATGACTTGGCCTCTCACAATACTGTTTATTAGTCTAAAGAGAGGCTGAGATCAGTAGCACAGACTTTTCCTTCTGCAGATGGTCAGCTGGTTTCTGGTGCTTACCTCCTGAAGATGAAATAGATAGCAAGTTTTTCAGAGCATTAGGTCATTGCATTACCAGAGGAAGGCAACTAATGCTCTGAAGTGGGAAGGTCAATTTGTGCCACTCTGAGGAAGGCTCAGGGTGCTGTGTTGCATTTTTTCAGTTTGGACTGTGTTCAAAAGTGCTCCTTATCATCACAAGCAACAAAGACTTGCAATTAGATGCTTTAATTTTTTTCCACATCAACAAAAATAAATGGGATCCCTGGATTAACAGTATAGCTTAGTTCATAAAATTAATTAATTTGTGATGTTGGCTTGCCAGCAGGAGGAGCAGAGACTAGCAGAGATGAAGAGGCAGGAGACAGAACAGAAGAAACTGCCAGAGGAACAAAATGCTAAAGAGATAGACCAAATGCAGGACCTAGAAAACAAAGAGGTAACTGCTGTCTCTGGTGAGGTGTCTCTAAGGGCTGACATCAGAGAACTCGGGTTCCAGCACTGAGGTGCTGGTGCCATGAGCAGTTTTACCATCTGCTTTTGATATTCCTTTTCAGTGACAAAGGGCTTCTGTGACCTTTTTTCTGGTCATCTGAGGCTGGCTTCTGGTGTTGAAACGATTTTTGGGGAGCAAACAGGGGGGAAGGGAAAGCAGCAAGTATTAGGGGCTTCTTGCAGTAAGGCAGTGGCTGCTAAGTGGCCTTGCTCTTCCTAAGCTCCTCCTCAAGCGCTGGGTGAAGCTGCCAGGCAGGGGAGATGCTGAGCTGGTGTTACTGAAGTTCACAGGAGGAAACAGCCACGAGTTCACAGGAGGAAACAGCCACGGGATGGCAGCAGCGTTGGTGGGACCGGGTTGTATTTGGGCCTCCCTGCAGGTGAAAGGCATGGGAAACAAATCTATGGATCTTCATCTTCTTGCAAAGCCAAATATTTTCTTCTTTACACAGTGAAATAAGAGTTAAGCAATCTAATTAAACAGGAGAAAGCAATGAAAAGTTGTAATTGGGTCAAAACTTCAGAAACTGTGTTGAGTTCTTGGGTCAGAACTGCCACACTTGAGCTTTTGCAGAAAAGCCAGAGGTGGAACACTGAAGTGTCCTGGTCCACAAGTGTCACTGCAGCTCCAGCCATAGTGATGCTGTTGTGTCTAAATTCTGGAATGTGCTTTTTTTGTAGAATACTCCAGCTGTCAGTTCCTACCAGCTGACTCCACAGGCCAAGAAGGATCCCAAGCCCCCCACCATAAATCCAGACAACTATGGGATGGATCTGAACAGTGATGACTCCACTGATGACGAGAGTCAGCCTCGCAAGCCCATCCCTGCCTGGGCCACTGGTGTGTGCTTGAGATCCCCCACAAACCCTGCTCCATCTTTGCTCCTACAGATAGTGATTTTGTGCTCTAAGATTTTGCCCAGTTACTCCTAGTTTGCACACTGTAGTTACAGGTGCTCATCTCTAGCATTATGGCTGGAGTGCTGAGCCAGGGCTTCTCTTGCCATGATGCTGGGGAACAAAAACTCTTTCAAATGGCCTTAACAGAGCTGCTAGTGTCACTGTGTCCATGTGAAAGGAATCATTCTGGTCTGAGTCTGCTTGATACTGATTTGGTGTTAGAAAGTGAAGTCAAGCCAGATGTTCTGGGCCATATTTCAGACTGGCTGTTGTTTTAGTTCTGAAATAATCAGTTCCAGGAATTCATATTCCACCTACCCCAGGAGAGTTACAAAGTTGGGGGGGGAAGTAACCCTCAGGGAGAAGCCTTGAGAAACCCTTACCTCATAGTCTGGTTCCTGGACAGAATTCAGTGCACCAATACTTGTCTTCCCCATGGTCCTTGGGGAAACTTTAGGCTTAGACAGGGTGCTTGAACACATCAAATAGCACAGGATTGCTGCAGGTGTGAACAGATGAGACCAGCAGCCTCCACAGCAATTTCAATGAAAAACAGAAATAATGCCTATTTTAATGTTTTGTTTCTCCAGGGAATCCACTCAGGGAAACTGTAGTCCAGCAGTACTACAAACCCCCCAGCCTGGACGATCTCTTTGGGGCGATCCCCAGCCCCAAGCTGGAGGACATCTTCTACAAGAGCAAACCGCGCTACTTCAAGCGCACCAGCTCTGCTGTCTGGAGCTCCCCACCCTTCCCAGCTGCCATAGTGGTTCTGGGTCTGCCCTGTGGCCCAAAAAAGTACTGAGGAGGTGGGCAGTGGCTGTCCCAAGGTGAGAGAAGAGTTTTTACTGTTTAGTATCCGAGTCTTTAGGTATTAGCATGAATAAGTGTCAGCTCACACTGGGCCTCCTGCATTTCCTGATTCTGGGGCTTGTCTTCTCCCTGCTGGGCAAATGGGTGAGCTTTGGGCAGATGCTGCCTTTGAAAGAGTCTCCTCCTCTTACCCTGAGCTGTAAGCCAGCAGAGATTTACACCTCTGGCCATGGCATTTTATCACCTTAAGCTCTGTGATCCTCCCCTCAGCTAAGCAGGCCTGGTAGTAGCTGCCAGCAGCAGATGAAAGTTCTCTGTCCTGTCCTTGCCCACCTCATGGCTGGAGCCAGAGCACTTGTACAGCTCAGGACCACTGCACACCTCTTGGGTGAAGCCCAAATCTCCACTACTCGTGTTCTTCAGGAGCAAGGTCTCACAGGTGTGGTCTCCATCAACTGCAAAGTGATGTCATCATTTAATTTTTCAGCCATTCTCTTCATGCCAGCACCAAGTGTGATCAGGAGCATATGCTTGGATTGGTGCTGATGTTGCTCAGCTCAGACTGAAATGCCCTGAGGACTCCAGCAATTGAAGAAGGGTCAGCACAGTACTCAGCATGGGTAGGCTTTGTTAAGAGAAAATGTACAAAGGTCCTGATAGTTTTGTTTCTCTGATTTCAGTTCTGTGTCTGGCATAGGTTGGATGAAAAGAATGAGTTTAACCTGAATCCCTGTTTTCTGTTTTCTCTCCTTGGCTGTTTCATTTGTTCAAACCAAAGCTGGTTTTATTTTTGGGCCTGTCTTACACTTGGTGTTCATTCAGACAGTGTCATGTGGACTGTTATCAAAACACTCTTCTCTGGACAGCAAAGTGCCAGCCCAGAACTTCAGTTCCAAGAGCACTTGGTGTTTCAGTCATTCTTTCTCCCCCTGCCTGTAGCTGGCACAGTTGCTGCTGTGTTCTCTACAAGAAGCTGCCTTGGGGAGGGAGCAGAGGCCTCAGAACTGTGCTGGCTGGAAGAATGAGGGGAACTGTTACCTGAGCTCCCAGAGGTGGCTGTGGAGCTCTGCAAATTCAGCATCCTCTGTGCTTCTTACTTCAGACTCTTTTTCTTGCTCTGTGCTAAAGTGGGGTGAGCATTCAGGGCTGCCTTGTCAGATGGCTGAGGAGCAGCCCTTATAAAACCCAAACTGTACAGGGATGATCCCAGGTATAAGCAGGCTCCTGCCTTTGCCTCTCCTTGTGCCTCTAAAATGAGGTGGGGTTTTATATTTAAATGGTGCTGTGCTCTTGGTTGGTGTTTATATCCATGGGATGATTGTGCTTAGGTAGATGTAGATGGAGTTTTGTATCTTAAAGTGCACATAATCTTTTCGTAAGAAAACTTGCTGAAATGGCAAAAACTTTGAAGCTGGATGCTATTTGAATGTCTGACGCTTTGATAAAAATGAGTTAAAGCATCTCCTCTGGACTCTTCACAGCTTTTTGTTAGAAATATCTACACTCTTTTGGACCCTGCCCTTATAGCATTGTTGCTTTAGGATAGGAATGTTCTGTCTAGGGAGAGTTTCATAACTCCTGATACAGTGGAAAATATTTGGTAATCCTGCAGTATTTGATGACTCGTTTTACTGTCATCTTTTGTCTCTGGAAACTGGAAGAGGGACAGTTTGGCATGATGTTATATTCCCAGAAACCTTTGCTAAGGAATACATGAGTTCATTCCGAGTCTTAAATCCCTGTAATTCACCACCTGTCACTTCAGAAGAGGCTCAGAATTGCTGCCAGCAGGTGGAGCAGGAGCTCCACTCACCATCTGCAGCTGGAACCCCAGTATTTAAAAACAGACTAAAACCAAGCAGATATCCAGGAAAGGACAACCTGCAGATTTTCAGAAAGATGTTTTTACTCTCGACTTCAGGTATTTCTCTAAATTTTCACTGCAGCTTGCCCAGGCTGTTCCTGATCCCTAAGGACATGTGCTTCTGGCACAGTGACCCCAAGCAGGAGGGCTCTAAACAGGTCCTGCTCTACCAAAGAGGAAAATGGAATTGTACAAAAACCACAGTAAACTTGAGTCTTTACAGTTAGCTAAGGCCTGAAAGCTAAAACTGCTCCAGGAAGGAACAAGTAAAAGCAAAGATGTTTCTTGATGGGAATGGCTGAAGCCTCTCCTGCACCTGGGGCTCTCCAGGCAGCTGCTGAGCTCTCCCATGAGCTGGGGCTGGGGAGTCACCCCTGCACTGGGTGGGCTGGCAGGGCAGGTGGTGCCTGACAATGTGAGGTCTAAGGGACCCCTTGGGGTAGTGGAATCTTCTCTAGTGCCCACCAGCTTATTGCAGGCTGGTGACAAGGTAAAAAAAAAGCAGGTGGGTGGTGGGAAACCACTGTGTACCCTCGTGAAACCAGGCCCTCCAATTCCCACTCTCAACCCTCCAATTTCAAGTGCCAGGAGCACTTTCCCCACCTTACCTGCTCCCTTTCCATCCAGGTGGCTGCTGAGCTCCGAGGCCTGTGTTTGCATTGCACAAAACCTTGTCCTGGAACAGCAAACAAAGGAACAATCCCCCCGTGGCAGGTCAAGCCCAATTCTGCTGCTTCTTGCCTTGAGAACTCTGTGTTTATTCAGAGTTTTTCAGTGCACCTTTTGCCCAGCAGCTGTGGGTCTTTGCTTATCTCCTGTAGGGAGCTTGAGCTGCCTTCTCCCATGAAGGGCTGTGGCTTCAGACTTGCCTCTGAACATAAAAGCCCTGAAGATGTGGCTGCAGAGGGTCTCTCCCTGCTGCTGGCTCAGCCCTGATGTGGGAGCTCTGCACAAAGAGGACTTGGCCCCACCACCTGACACAAACTCCTTGTGCCCTGGCACCCTGATGACCAGCAATGAAACTCCTCCAAGAGGAGCTGCAGAGTCCTGTGCACCAGCACACCCTCTTCTGTGCTGACCCGTTGTGAGACAAGCCAGGAGCTCAGTATTTCAGAGCTTGGGTTATAAATGGGAATTAAGCAGTATGCTTAATTATCTGTGTGCTTCCTAGCTTGTCAAAGCTGCACCAGCCAAGAGCCACAGCCCTTGCTAAGCTGGTTGGTGCTAGCTGAGGCAAATCTGAAATTCACACTCTTAGAATTCCATGTGTTCTTGGTTTAAAACCAGAAGAACAGGAACAAAACATCCCATTTTGGGGGGCCATCCTTGTTCACTCCCACTGGGATCAGCTGCAGGTATGCAAAAATCAGGACAAGCTCCTGCCTGGACAGCTGGTGGCAAATCCTCCCTGGACCTTTTCAAATTGAATTCCTCAAATTGGCAGCTGAGACACTGAACAGCCTGTAGCCAGAGCAGGGGCTCAGCCTCTGCCTGCAATGCTCTTGTCCCTGTGCCCTCAGGTGGCTGGAGCTATGGAGGGACATGAGACAGAGCTGGGCTCCAGCCACCTCCCGGGGTGACACCAAGGATGAGGTGCAGCACCTGCTGGCTGAGACCAGGTTTATTATTCTCAACAGTCAATTATTTCTTTCTTTTAAAACCTGATGAATAAGGAAGAAAACTGAAGCCAAGTGGCTAATAAGCTCCCCTGGAGCTCCTGCCATAATTCCTGCATCTCCCCTGTGGTCCTGCCATACACAGGCTGATGGCTGCTGCCATGCTCTGATTGCTAAACATCACAGCTTGCTCCCAGCTGAACCAAATCCATCTTCTAAGCAAACAGGAAAACAAAACCCTTCTCTGCAATTCTCTGCCAAGAAGCTGTGAGAAAAGTGGCAGCAGTTCTGCATGAAATCACATCAGAAGGCTGGAACAAATGAGCTTGAAAGCACCATGGATCAAGCAGCCTGGTGCAGTTGTTTTGGCAGCTGATTTCTGCATTTCTGCATCTGCCTGGGGCAGAGCTCAGCCCCTGCACCATGTCAGCACGACCCCAGCACCCTCTGCCTTGTGCCTGCTCCCGCCGCAGCAGCTGCTGGCAGCAGAGCTCACCTGCATTTGTCACCTGTCTGCTTCCTAAACCAGCGTGACCTGGACCTGATCTTCATGCAGCTGCACGACCCGTTGGGCCCCTTCCTGCCTTGCACCCTCCCCACATAAATATCCCCAGGTCCTGGCGGGCACTGGCAGAGGACACTCAGAGCCTCCCCTGCCATGCTGCTGCCGGCTGCGCTGCTCGCTGCCCTGCTGCTCTGCACATCCCTTGGTATGTTGGAATGTTGTTATTATTGTTGTTGTCGTTATTGTTATTATTTAAGCCTGGAAGTCATTAAACTAATGCACAAAGTACTCCAAGTACCACTAAAACATTTGTTGGAAGCTGCTCTAGGAAGCAACTGACAGGCATCCTGATGCCTCATTCACAGAGAAAGGCAATGTTTTTTTGACACCCATGGAGGGCTTCAGGGGTGTCAGAGGAATTTAGCTCCGTAGCCTCTGAGAAGAGACCAATCACAGCACCTTGTGCAGGTCTCTGAGGGTTTGTTTCACTTGGCTGTTGACAGTTGGGTTCATCTGACTGGCTCTGGTCTCTGATGGGGTGGCTGGTGTTGGAGCACTGGCCCCAGGCTCTGCTCTCAGGCAAAGTGATGCCAAAGCATTAGAGATCAGAAAACAAACAGGGGGAAAGCAGCAACCTTGGAAGGTGAAAATGCAGGTGAAACCAGAGGCAATGGTAAATCACCTCGTGGAATGGGTGGTGGTGGTGGTGAGCTCACAGGCTGGTTAATTCCTCCAAGGTTGTTAACAAGAGTGTAGTTCTGTGCAGAGAGAGCAGGAGAAGCAGCAGGATGGTCAGGAACCTGACAGGCTGGATTATCCCCTCAGCTGGAGGACCATATGGTCATAGAAAAATGGGTAGAGATTATGGATCTTAATCAATGTGACTGATTAAATCTCATAAATGAGGAACAGGGATGACAATAACAGAAGGACAAAAACCCCCAAACCCAAAACAACAAACCAAAATGGAGAGGAGAGGACCAGGCAGGCAGAATGGGTGGTAGAAGCTGAACAGGAGGCAGTGGCAGGTTGCTCCTTATGCTCTTCTTAGTCCACCATGCTCCAGGGTCTGGCTCTGCTCATGAGGTTGTCCCCAGCTTCCTGCAGACACTGCTGGAGGGCTCTGCTGAGCAGCTCTACACCGGGCCTGTTGCTCAGTACCAAGTCGATGATTTGACAAGAGCTGCTTTGGCAGCGTTAAAGGAATGTATTGATGAGCTTCCCCCTCAGCACGTGAAGGCCCTCCTCAATTTGCTGGTAATTAATTCCTCTTATTATGAAATAATGTCCCGGGAGAGCAGAGGGATGTCTTGGGCTGCCACTGCTCCCACTTTCTGTTTCAGAGACGCGTTCGGACAGAGGCTGCGTGGGCAGCTGCGGGTGCTGATGCTTTTGCCATTGCTTCCAGTTCCTCCTAGCCAAAGCCTCTGGGAAAACAACAAATACAAAAAAAAAAAAAAAAAAAAAAAAAAAAAAAAAAAAACAGGAGGCTGGCAGCTGTTTTTTTCTGAAGTCTGTGTGGTGAGAAGTCTGTGCCTTGTCACCTTCCAGTCTACTCACGATCTTGTTTCAACAGAGATAACATCAAAGTTCTGAATAAAAATTGGGTGATGGCTTAAAATTATTTCTGTCATTTGTTTTTACAAATAAAGGTCTTTCCTTCTTCCTACTGCTAGAACAAACTGCTGTGTGCTTGGATAAAGGATGGTCACCAGCATTACTGTTGGCATGAGCTCATCCAGCACCCACAGACATATTCCTTGCCCTGGAATTGGGCACAGGCACCTCCAGGGGCTGGGAGACAGCAAAGCTGCCCCAGACACCTCAGCAGCCTCCCACACCTTTTCAGCCTCCAAAACCTTTTGATCTCTGCCCCTCCTGGGCCTCCTTCTCACCTCTACCAGCACAGCCCACCCAGGAGAGCCCACCCTGCTCCTCCTGCACGCTGGGGAGCGGCCTCTCTGGGCCTTATTTGCAAGGACAAACTCCCAGAGCACGGCAGATGTTCTGCACTTCAACACGAGCACCAGCCCCAGTGTCCTCCCCAGGGAAAACCTCCTGGATGAAAGGGCAGCAGGGAAACAAATCCAGAAACAGAAATTCCTGTTGGCCAAGGGTCCACTCGTGTCACCCAAGGGGTGAGGGCCCACAGCTCACAGATGAAGCTGCCAAAATCACCTGTTCCCCCCGGCTCCTGCCCTGCAGGCCCAACAAGGTGCTGGGTGTCCCCAGCCCCCCAGGTGGAACCCACCAGGTGATGTCACAGTGTGTCCCCATGGCAAACCAGTCAGGGGGGGGACACACTCTGCTGCTCCTGACCAATCCCTGATGTGGGGACACCGAGCATGGGCAGGGCCAGCAAGGGTGACACCTGGCTGCTCCCCAGGGCTGCTCCCGGGAACCCCTCTGCAACGATCCTCCACTCTCTGTAGGCTCTGTAGCCACCTCCAACATGAATGGACCCTGGGTGGGCACCTGGAGACCCCACCGCCCACTTGGGCCCGTCATGGCCCAGTTCACCACCCCAGGGCCCAAGTACTCAGTCCCTGGGACAACAGGTAAGACGCCTGCCACCCCCCGTGGGGACCAGCAGCCACAGCTCCAGCCTGGGAGCTACCAACAGGGGCCTCTGCTGTGAACTTGCTGCTCCCACCTCATCTCTTCTCATTCTCATTCTCATTCTCATTCTCATTCTCATTCTCATTCTCCTCATCTTCTTCTCTTTTTCATCATCTCCTCTTCTACTTCATCTTCTCTTCCTATTCTTATCCTCCTCCTCTTCTTTTTTCACCCTCTCTGCTTCTCCCCCTTCACTTTCTTCTCCTTTTCCGTAACAGCAGTAAAATTTCTCCTCCTCATTGCAGGCAGGATTCCCCTCACCTCTTTTTTTCTTCCCAGGTTACCTGTCCCATAACCCCTGCAAAACCAAAGCTCCAGCCTATACATTTCAAGGGGCCAAGCATCCCAATGCAGAGAGCTGCTCCCCAGGGCCTTGCTACTACATCCACCCCTCCATCACCAGGAATGGGAAGTACGTGGCTCCAGCAGTGCCCATGGGTGGAGCTCCCAAGGCAAAGATTAAGGTCACCCCTGGACCCAGTGAGTGCCCTTTCTCCAGCCCTTCCTCCAGGCAGGACAAGCACACCTTGCTGTCACCCAGTGCTGTTGGATACCTACCCAGTGGCCTTCAGATAGTTCAACAAGCTAAGCTGAGCACCTCCTCCTGATGTGTCCTCCCAGGCAGGAGGAAAAGAGCCCCCCCTCACTGCTCTCCTCCTCTGCCCCAGGTGATTACTTCACTGAGAGGGCCAACAAACTCCTCTACAGACGCGTGCCGGCGCAGTCCATGTCCTTCAGGCTCGAGGTCAAACCTGCCCCAGTGCCAGGTACGTGTCCTCCTGGGAACATCTGCTGGACAGCTTCTCCAGCCCACACAGCAGCAGGACGAGCTCCCTGATGTCCCAGAGCACCACCCGCTCCCATCCCACTGACACAGCAGCAGCTCAGGCTCAGAGCTGCCCACACATGCTGTGGATGGATGCAGAAGGGTCAGAACATCCCCCCTGTGCCCTGCAGGACTCACATGAGCTCTTTTCCCCCTCCAGGTCCTGGAGCCTACACTCTGCCCAGGGTGGTGGGACCCAACACAGTCTGCACCCCTGCCAGCCCCTGCTACTCCATGGGTGTCAGGAGCAAGCACTGTAGCTATGCTGATGACCTGGCCAAGGTGAGCTGTGCTGCTCTGCTGGAGCTCAGCTGCTCTCCTTGGGGCAGGAGGACCTCAGCACCTCCTGAAGCCTCTCCTGACACAAACATCCCTGCACCAGCAGCAGAAGCCAAGAAGTCACAGGTCCCCCATCTCTGCTGCTGACTGTGGGAGAGCAGAGGCTCTGCCAACACCTCCAGGCCCTCCCTTCCCTACACTAATGAGGGAGGAGGCTACCCCCTTCCTCCTCTGGGACATCTCCACAGGGGAACAGGAGGTGCTGAGGTGTTCCTCCACAGCATCCACAACACTTCTCCAGCCAAGTCAGCCACCAGGCAAGGATCAACACTTGCCCTTTTCATAGAATCATCATGGTTGGAAAGGACCTTTGAGATCATCAAGTCCAGCCCTCAGTCCTACACCACATTAACCACTCAACCATCCCCTGAAGTGCCACCTCTACCCATTTTTTGAATACCCCCGGGGAAATTTTTGTCCCTGCCTCTTTTACAGACCCCAGGTCCTGCTGCATACCCCAGGGTGAAACTGGACATCTGCAACAGAAGAGCTCCCACCTACACGATGGGAACCAAAACCTCATTTGGACTTCACCAAACAGTGACTCCAGGGCCAGCAGCCTACTCCCTGGGAAAGGTAGGGCTCACACACCACAAGCTGCTCAGGAGGACACAGCAAGGAGATGTCTGCAGCACAAGGCACAATCATCACCTTTTCTTTTCCTCACTTTCCCCTCCCAGGTGACTCTGACCAAGCCCCAGGCACCTGCTTTCACTTTTGGCCTCCGACACTCTCCCTACACAGCTGCAGCAATTCCACTCATCTGAGCAGCTGGGCACACACCATGCTTGGAGCTGCCTTTGTCCTGAGCCCCTGCCCAAGACCCACACAACTCCTCAGGGTCAGCTTTAGGGACCGGTGCTGCTCAACCTCTTGTTGGTGACACAGACAGCACAGGGACCCTCGGCAGGGTGACCCCAGGAGTGTGGCCTGGTGTGCACGTCCATCCAGAGGGACCTCAGGGGGCTGGAGAGGTGGGAAGTGCAAGAGTTGGGGCAATCCACAGCGTGACAACGGCCCAGGTGGAAGAGGGCTCAGAGCAGCCCTGAGCAGGAGCTGGTGCTGGATGACAGGCTCAGGGTGACCCAGACACCTGCACTTCCTTCTCGTCACTGACTGCACCAACACCTCCCACCCTGCAGCTGCTTTCTGCCTTTGTTGGGGCGTGGTGAACAGGCAGCACTTCAGCTCTGCAGGTTCTGTTGACTCGCTGTTATTAAGACTGAAAGATCCAGTGTGTAGAAGGTGGGGGTGAGGACACCTGCGCTCTCCTCCCCCCTCAGGCACATTTGTCACCCGTTAGTTCCCATGTCCCCCCAGCCAGCAGCGTTTGCCCATCTGTCCATCTGTCTGTCCATCTCCCAGAGGGGCTTGGGGACTCCCTGGTACCTCGAGCTTCCCAACCTCCAGACAGCTGGAGCTGACTTCTCCAACGTCAGGAGAACCCAGGGAGGGCCGGGACAGCACTGACCCTGTCAGTCATCTGCAGGTGGTGACAGTGACACATCTGTCCCCGCGGTTCCCTGACACCCCAGTGGTGACCCCCAGCACTTCAGTTGGTGCCGAGTTTCTGCCCCCAGCTTTCAGGGTTTGGGATCTTTCTGGGTTCCCTCCTTGTGTCAGCCCCTTGCTGCCCCACCCTTACTCTCACCCCTGCATGGGATGGGACAGTGTCCCCCTCCCCACTGCCCCATGGGGACACAGGTGAGCAAGGGACACAGGCCTCCAGGTGACCCACTTCATCCCCACAGGACCCCACTGCCCCCCATGACCCAGGTGTTGTGTCCTGTCCCCTACCCAGGCACAGCAGGGGACACGAGGCACAGCTCACACATACTTTATTTACTGTCCCCAACTGTGACAAAGATGCTGTGTCCAGGGGGTTGAGGGGATGTCACCAAGGTGGGGGGATGGCGTGGTGTCACAGGGACAACACAGGGTGTCAGTACACATTGAGGGTGTCACTGGGACGTGGGGACAACATGAGGCATTGCCAGAGCAGGGGGAGAGGGTTAGTGACAAGGGGTGACCGGGGGTCAGGGGATGTCCCTGCACACTGCCACCTGTGGGGATGTGGGATGTCCTTCTGGGAGACACACGGTGTGTGGGGACTCACAGGGCACAGGTCTGTCCCTAAACACACAACAGGACCCAAGACACGTGTCCCCCAGAGACGGTGACACCCCGCCACCCCCGTCCCTTTGTCCCCACGGGTCCCCACCCCCTATCCCCGCTCGCAGATGAGCTCGACGACGCTGTGCTCCATGGGGACGGGGTCGAGGCAGCGGTGGGTGGCACTGGCTGCCACCTCGTCCAGCAGCCCCTGCACCACCCGCTCGTCGGCAGCGAAGCGCCAGAGGTAGAGCTGGAGGTAGTGCCCGTCCACCTGCACCTGCTGCAGCCCAAACCGGCCCAGCGTCCGCAGCCGCACGCACTCCAGCAGCGTCTTCAGGCTGATCTTGATGATCCCCGTCAGCACCGACACCTGGGCGAGGGGACAGCGGGGACATGAGGCACGGGGAGGCAGGAGAGGCCCCGAGGGGGGCAGGTGGGGACACTGGGGACACCCCTCTGCAGGTGATCAGCTCTTGAGGAGATCCCCTGGCCAGGGATCCCGTGTCCTGGCACACAGGGACACTGGGGACAGGTGGCACGGGGGGACCTGCGTTTCTTCACCCTGGATTCAAGGTCCCACGTCCCACCAGCACATGAGGGAGACATGGACACGTGGGACACAGGGAACGGGACGTTGTGCAGGGACATGGGGACACCCTTGTCTGGCTGTTGGGGAAAGAGGGAGGCCCCAAGTCACCAGAGGGACACAGGGACATCCTTGCCTGGGTCATCAGCTGCAGGGAGCCCCCACGTCCTGACATGTGGAACAGGGGAAGATCAGGGGACAGTGGGAACACCCTTGTCCTGGTCATCAGCTCCTGAGGAGTCCCTGGGACTCAACACCTGGGCCACGGACACACCAGGGACATGTGGCAGCTGGGAAGGTGGGCACCTTGGGGACACAGGGAGCAGGAAGGCCCGTGGGGACATTTGTGGACTCAGGGATGTCCCCATGGCCTCACCTTGTTGAACTCGACAGGACTGAAGATGTCAATGCGTTCCGAGAAAAGCTTCTGGATGTTGCTGAGCAGGTGGGTGTCCATGGGGGCACTGGGGATGGTGACACCAGGACAATCAGGGGACAGACAAGCTTCTAAGAAATCCAGGGGACATGGGGACAGGGACACGGGGACAGGAGGCAGGGATGGGGACACAGGGACAGTCATTGGGAGGTTTTGGGGACACAGAGTCAAGGGAACACGAGGATGTGGGGACAGGGAATGTGGGAATGATAGAGAGATGAGACATGGGTGGGACACCGGGGCCATCAGGGGACACTGAGGCTGTTTGGGGACACGGGGACAAGCAAGGAGTGTGGAGGTGGAGGGGTATGGGGGGACAGCCCAGGGACATGGAGAGGGTGATGGGGAAGATGTAGTGGTGACCGCAGGGGTGACATGGGGAGCATGGGGGGGCACAGGGGGGGCACAGGGGTGACATGGGCAGCACGGGGGTGACATGGGGAGCACAGGGGGGGCACAGGGGTGACATGGGCGACACAGGGGTGACATGGGGAGCACAGGGGGGGCACAGTGGTGACATGGGGAGCATGGGGGNCACAGTGGTGACATGGGCAGCACGGGGGGGGCACAGGGGGGACCCAGCAGTGACAGGGCTGACCTGGGGGTGTAGCTGGGGGCGTATCGCACGGGGGCCCGGGAGCTGCTGTAGACGGAGAAGGCGCGCCGGCTGGAGTCACTGCTCTGCGCCCGCCGCACACCCTCCTCCAGGAGCTGCCCCACCTGCAGCACCACCGCACCCCTCGGTCACCTGCAGCCCCCCAGAACACCCTCTGGGGCCCCCCCAACCACCCAGCATCCCTCAAACCCTTCTGGGACCCCCAAAAGATCCTCAAGGACCACACGGGGACGTGGGAAATCCCCTCTTGACCCTTCAGGGACTTCAGCCCTGCTCCCCCAGGACCCTCTGAGACATCTGGGACCCCTCCCAGGGGCTTCAGGGAGCTGCAGGACCTCATGGTGACCTCAGGGATTCCCTCTGGAGCCTGCAGGGACCTCAGGACCCTCTGAGGGGGTTCCACCCCCCCCAGTGCCCCCACCTGGAGGTCGATGGCCGTGATGTCCTCCACCACGCGCTTCATCACGGCGCGGACGTTGCGGGGCTCGACGGTGCCCAGCCAGTCCCGGGTCTCCACGCTCTTCCTCAGCATCTGGGCCACCGCCGCCCCCTGCACCTGCACGTAGTGGTCCAGCAGCCTCTGGGCCGCCCCCCGCGCCTCCGCGCAGAGCGAGGGGCCTGGAGTCACCACCAGCCCAGTGTCCTGGGGGACAGGGAGACGGTGGAGACACACACAACACCCCACACAGCCCCACAGATGCCACCCCCCTGTGGGATGGGGATACAGGGACACGGAGACGTGTGACTCCATCTGATGAACAGGGAACACGGGGGACGCGCTCAGGGCCACCCCCCCCGCAGCAGCAGCGTCACTGCCACCCCCGGGGCAGCTCAGAGGACACACGGCCGCCCCGTGACACCCGGGGAAGTTCAGGGTCCCTTTCACAACACTTCCTGGGGCAGTTCTGGGGGGCTCACCTGGGGGGGGAACTGCTCGTCGGTGAGGGTGAGGATGTAGCTGATGGTGGTGGCTTCGTAGTCCAGGCAGAGGCGTGCGAGG
>JAAWXA010000063.1:1091483-1115748 GCA_038090715.1 Florisuga fusca | reverse complement strand
AGGGCTCGGTCCGGCCGCTGCCTCCCAGCCAGGGGGACGGTGCCACCCGCAGGTCCCGAAAGGCCCCCTGGGTCCCCGAAGCCCCCCACCCCTTGGGGTGGTCTGGGGTTGGCCCAGGACCCAGCCTGGAGCCCCCCCGGCCAGCGCCGCTCCGTCCGCTGAGCTGTGCGTGTGCTCAGCCTGCTGCGGGCTCACAGGTACCAAACCTGCGGGGTTTTCCTCGGAGTTAACTTCCCGGCACCCGTGGGCTCTGCGTGCTGTTAAACCTGTGCCGGTGTCTCAGAGCATCTTCATCAGCCGTTTCCATGGCTGCCAGCGGGCACCGTGTCCCGGGTGGTGGCAGAGACGGAGCCGTGGCAGCTGCCAGCCCCGTGCTGCGGTTCTGCTGCGTGAGCAGCGGCTCTGCCATAGCCTGATGCAGAGCCTGTCTGTCTGTCTGTCACGCAGCAGCGACTGCCCCCAAATCCTCACCCTCTCTTCCTTTTCAAGACCCGGGAAGGTGCAGCCTGTGCCTTAAGTGAGCCGGGAGGACGCGTGCCTGTCTCTCTGGCATTCCTCCCCATCCCTTTTTACTCCACGAGCGTGTTCCTGGGGATTTTACCCCCCCTTGCAGTGCAGCAACAGAAATCAGGCCAGGCAGGGGAGGAGGAGGAGGCAGAGAGCTATTTCAGGGAGCTGCTGTTATCTGCTGTTAATCCCCGGCTGGGAGGGGGGGAGGTTTTCCCCCAGTGCTTTACTGGGAGGGCACGAATTAAACATTGAAAAGCAAAGAGAGGAAGAAGAGGATTAGAGGGAAAGAGAGGAAGCCAGCTGCCGGTTTTACACGGGTTATCCATCTGCTCTGCTTTTATGGATGCCACAGTGTGAGCAATCTCACTTGGGTTGCTTTGGTGCTTTTGTTTGTTTGTTTGGGGGTTTTTTGTGTGTGTTTGTTTTGTTTCCTCTCCTTCCTTTCCCCACCCCTTTCTCTCTCCCTCTCAGATATCTCTCTGTCAAAGATCCACTTGCATCCCTGTTATCCCAGAGCCCTGGAAGCCCCCTCACTTCTTGTCCTCCCAGTTCCACCTCCTGCTGTAGCTGAGTTGTGGGGATAATGGAGCTCAGGACTGTGGTAGCCACCGTGGAAAGCGGGGAGCAAGACACAGTTCTCAAGGTGCTTCAGGTCTACAACCAGGAGGTGAGTGAGCATCGAACCCTGGGGAGCCTGGCATCAGGTTGGGTGTGTTGTGGGGTTTCTGTGCCACCCAGACTGTCCCCAGTCTGCACATTTCTGCCATAAAAATGCTACAGACTGCTTTGTCTTTTGCTTGCAGGTGGTTTGTTGCTTATGTTTTGCTAGGATCAGCTGAGCAGTCTCTCTTTAGCTTGGTTCCTATGTGTACTGGAAGTAAAACATATTGAAGGAATTTTTCTGTTGTTTTTAAATTTTAAATTATTGTCCAGATCCCAAGTAAAACCTGGCTGGGAAATAAACAGTGTGAAGACTGAGTAGGAGGAGTTTTCATGTTAAGGCAAGATTTGGAGGCAATAAAGCTGAGGCTTGGGGAGGAGCTGCAGGTGACACGGATGTTGTGATTTGCAAGTAAAAGATCATTAGAGGTGGATGGGGAGAGGCTGCTGGGATTTGCTACAGGTGCCTGATCTGAAAGCTGACAGTATGAAGTAAATAACAAATACAGAATATATACTAAAAAAAAGAATGTTTGGGAAGCAAAGGTAGATGTGTTTCTAGCCTTCAAGTGGAAAAAGGTTGTCCTTGAGGGTAAACCCTTTTGAAATCGACTGGTTGTTAGGGAAATTTCCTCCAGAGGGTTTCCACCAGGGTAGGGCTGGCCCTGCAGATCTCTGTGACTCACTCTGCACCAGACTCAAGTGGGTGGGAAGCCAGTGGGGAAAACCTGGGAATATTTTGCACAAGTGTGCAAGAGGGAGAGCCTGCAACTGTTTCCAGCAGTCAGTTTTGAAATGGAGTGATCAGCTAGGAAGGGACAGGTTCCTGTTACAGTCTGCACAGGCAGCATCACCTACAGCAGGTGTAGTGCTGGAGAAAGAGGGAATTTGGTGTGCAGCCAGCTTGAGGCATCAAGCCATGATGTTTTCAGTTTTATTCCTCCAGCTGAATCCTTTGTCGATGCACCAAGTGTATGAAACTTGTGAGAATGGTTTTGCTAGCCAGGCTAGAAGAAACAGAGCAGTCAAAGAGGATTATGAAACTGCAGATCAACGAAGCGACTTCCTTGCATTGTGTTTTAGGAGTAAAAGTGGATGGCACTACATCCTTTTTGTGTTTTGACTGGTTGTAACCTACGCAGTCAGATTCCTGATGGCCAGGAGTAAAGTACAGCTGCAGCAAATCAACAGGTAGGGCAGAAATGGCCACGGGCAGAGATGGCAGGAGCCTCCAGAATGGGGTGGGAAGAGCAGGGGTGTCCTGGGTGTCTGCAGAGCATGTCAGCTCCAGGACAGCAACACTGGAAAGACCAAAGCCATCCCTGGGACACAGATAATCTGCAAACTGCACCTTCTGCTTTTGAGCAGGGAGGAGTTGGCAGCAGTTGAAGGAGGCAGCGAGCAGGGGGGAGGCTCGTGCAGTGTGAGTGAGTTGGGGAATCCCTGCCAGCTCCAGAGCTCCACATACACCCCGGGCTTTGGGGAGCAGGAGAGCAGGCAGGGCTGGGCAGCTCACAGGGTGACAGGTACAGTGGGGGACAAGCTCAGGTCTACAGGTGGGATGGCCATGAATGAAATGAGAAGAATGAAGTCCAGAGTGCAAGAAGAGTTGATTGTGGCAATGACTAATTGCAGCTCCCTGAGTGTGAGGAGTGTGACTGACAGAGAGTGCTAAGAAAGTGTTGGGAGAGTTAAGATAAATGGTATCTGCTTATCTCTATCTTCAGAGCTAGCTGTGTCTCTACAAGCAGCGTTACTGTTTTATAAATTTTAAACATTTTTCATTCTCAAAGCTTGGACCAAACGCTCTCTTGGTGCACATGAGGAGTGCATCATTCTCTGGAAAGGGAGACATGGTGGAGGTGTCGAGATCAAGTCTCTTGTGTTTAAAGAACTATTCCCTGAATAACCACAGGGTTCTGTTCACTGTTCATGAGGAGACAGCACTTCCTTTTGATTGGGAAACAGGAACAATAAATATCAAGGGGAGAAACGTGTAGGCACAGCTTGGTGGTGTCACTGAGCAGAGGAATTAAGGGCTGTTAGGGGATATTGGGATTGTGATGAATAACCATTTGACTGCTGCAGATTTAAAAATAAATCTGTTGCTCAGATGGGCATGGCATTGGCCTGTGGTGTTCAGCCTGCACTGTGGAGCCATCAGGGAGGGCAGTGGGTGATACACAGCAAGGGGCCTGCTGAACAGCACTGCATTCCTCTGCTTTTCATTCCCCTCGTGGTGAAAAAGCTGGGGGAAACAGTTCTGTGGGGTTTTAACCTATTATTGCTTGTTGTGATTGGTGATTTTGTGTTGCCCCCACAGAAATCTCAGTGCTTCATCTTTGATGATGAGGAGCGAGAGGAGAGGAAGGTAGGAACACTCTTTGCTTTCTTCCTCTGGTGGGGTGGGAAGATCTGCTGCAGTTCTTGTGTCCAGGAGGGCTTGGTGGTGGCAGCTCCCACACGAGTGCTTTTTCATTGCCTTGGTTAGGAAATGGTGTGCTCAGAGCACCTGGCTCCAGTTTTTCCAGCAGTATTTGATGTTTTAAGATGAAGATCAGTGTCCTGCCAGTGTTAGGAAGCCCTTTGGGTGCTGTGGTAGAGCTGGGGAGGCTGTGCTGAGCCAGTCACTGGGCAGCAGCAAACCTGGGTTCAGTCCTGGGTTCCTTTGCTCTTGTAGAGGGCACGGAGAGATGTGCTCCCATGTGGTGTCATGTCAGACCTGGGAAGGTCTCCCCAGGGGGGGTTAGCAGGACCCTGGGGTGCTGCTGGGGCTGTGGGAGCATTGCCTCTGCTCTCGTGCTTGTGCTGTTACCCACAGGGCTGAGGTTTCCAGCTCTGGTAGATTGGTGTTAGTGGACCTCTGCCAGGCTGTACCTGCTGAGGATCTGGGCTAGTGGGTCTTCAGACAGCACCGAGCTTCAGGGAGTTACTACTTACTTGAATCTCCTGAGGTCTTTTTGCCTCCTTTCCTGGGGCATCACGTGCTCTCCCCACCTCACTTGGGTCCTTTTACTCTCCCTTGGTGGTTTTCTGATGCCTTTCAACCTTTTTGGCCTGTTTCTGGAGCACCCAAAGCAGATGCCTCCCTAATCTTAAGCTTCCAGGTGGGAGCAGAGAACTGCTGTTGAGTTGGTTGAAGCCATAAGGGACATTTTTGCCCTTCCCTCTCATTGCCTCCCCAGCAACCCCTGTTATCCTCAGCCACCCAAGCTGTGGGTGAAGCTGGGACATGCAGCAGTAGTAGCTGCCTGTCCATGCTGTCCTCTCACATGCCATCCCCTCTCCCAGATGTTCCTTGATGGGTGTCCCTGCTCAGAATGGATCAGGTACCAGAGCCAAACACTTCCCAAGTGCTTGTGAGCAGAATCAGAGCCCATAGCAGCTCCATCTCTGGATGAGCATCCTGGGGGGGAGAGGGGAGGTGTTGGAGGAGTGCTGTGAAGTGTAGGTGCACCATTTCCTTGTTTCCAACTGTACAGAAAATGGCCCAGCTGCTGATCAAGTTCCTGGAAAGAGAGCTGCAGCCATCCTGCCAGGTCACCTGTTTGGAGAGCATCCGCATCCTGTCCCGGGACAAGCACTGCCTGGAGCCCTTCACCACCAAGGAAGGCCTGAAGACCCTCTCCAGGCACGCTGGCATTGAGTACTCGGAGGAGCTCATCCGGGAGGTCCCGGACTTGGATGTCATCCTGGAGTCCCTCAAATGTCTCTGCAACATTGTCTTCAGCAGCCCCAGGGCTCAGGAGCTGACAGCTGAAGCCCGGCTGGTGGTGGGCCTGGCCAGGCGGATCAAACTCTACAACGAGAGGAGTCTTCCTCACCAGGTCAAGTTCTTTGACCTGCGTCTCCTCTTCCTGCTGACGGCCCTGAGGGTGGACATCAGGCAGCAGCTGGCCCAGGAGCTCAGGGGCATCAGCCTGATGACAGATACCCTGGAGCTGACCCTGGGTGTGAAGTGGATGGACCCCTACGAAGTAGCCACTGAGGAGGGACTTCTGCCACCTCTGCCCCGTCAGGAGACGGAGCGGGCCATGGAGATCCTGAAAGTGCTCTTCAACATCACCTTTGACTCCAGCAAGAGGGAGGTGGATGAGGTGAGCTCTGTGACTCCAGGTTTGGCTGTGGGTTTTCTTCTCCTCTTGCGTTTCCTGGTGTCATGCACTGGCCCTCAGGCAGCTCCTGGGTACCTAAAGGGTGACAAGAGACCTGTGTGTCCAGATGTTGCTTCTCCCTGCAGCATGGCCTCTGTCCTGTGCACATATTAACCCTTAAGACTTTGAGCATTACAGTTTAGAAGTTGGGTGTTTTTCCCTCTAAATGACCTCATTTGTTGACAAATGGGAGAGTGGGGCCCCTGATAACTGGCTTCTGAGGGTGGCCTGGTACTTGTTCACCTTCAAGAGAAGGTCAAAGGAAGGTGTGATGGAGAACATCATCTCTAACCCATGGCCTTGTTTTGGGGCCTCTTCTAGCCCTTGGCACACGGTGTTGGCCAGCAGGAACACCACGTGTTGACCTCAAAAGGAGAACTGGGAGGCTGCTTCCACTGCAGCCCTCTCCTGCTGGCAGGAGGGCTGGGGGCTGCAGGCTCTGGGAAGAGCAGGGTCTTCTTTCTCATCAAGGTTTTCATTTTCTGTTTTGGGGCCAGGAAGATGCTGCTTTGTACAGGCACTTGGGTGCCCTCCTGCGCCACTGCCTGATGATCTCTGCTGATGGAGAGGACCGGACAGAGGAGTTCCACAGGTCTGGTCAGATATCGAGGTCATGATCTGTGCTAGAAACAGGGCTCCCCCAGGCAGATGGTGGTGTTGACATCCTCTGCTTGTCTGGTGATGGCTGAGGTCACTGCTGATGAAGAACAAGTTGCTCAGTTGTCTGTCACTTCAGCCGTGCTGAGGCGTCGCCTGTCTCACAGTATTGGCTGAACCTTTGGCCTCCCAGAGTGGTCCCACTTGGCCTCTGTGTCAAACTCCATGGTTTCTCTGTGGTCACTGCAGTCCCTTTGGACTCCCAGCAAATATTCAGCTACCCACAAAGCAGTTCAATTTATTCCCTTTAATGGGGTGAGCAGCTTGGGGTGCAGTCCAGAGGCAACTTGGATCTCGGGGTCCTCATGCTCCAGGAAGTCAGGAATGAACTTTCAGCTCTGGGTAGCTGAGGAACTTCTGTCAGCATAGATCCATGACTGTGTGTTCACTTTTCTTTTATGTGTGCAGTCATACAGTTAACCTGCTGGGCAACCTGCCCCTCAAGTGTCTGGATGTCCTCCTGACCCCCAAAGTCCGGCCAGGCTCACTGGAGTACATGGGTGTCAACATGGATGCTGTCAGCATCCTGCTGGATTTCCTGGAGCGACGCCTGGACAGGGTGAGTTGTGAGGCTGCTCCACAAGTTCACCTCAGGGCACCTTTCCTTCAGACTGGAAGAGCCCAGTTCACCAGGAGAGCACCAGCAAGGCATGGTTGGTTTGGAGATACCCCTGTATAGAAGGGGCAGTTTTTTACCAGAGGCAGGACTGTCAGGGTTGGTGGGACTAAACCAACATCTGTTGGCTGGGAAGGTGACATTTTATGTGTGGCTGGTTGGTGGGCTGCAGGTGGTGAGGCTGATTGACCTCTTTGGTGTCTGTCCACTTCCCTGGCCATCTGTTCCCATGTTCTCCACCACCAGCCAGACAAACTGAGCTTGGTGTGACTCAGCACCTTGTTGGCTTTGTGGGTGCTTCTGCAGGGCCACAAGCTGAAGGAGAGCTTGACCCCTGTGCTGAACCTGCTGACGGAGAGCGCCCGCGTCCACCGCCAGACCAGGAAGTTCCTGAAGGTGAAGGTAAGCTGCAGGTCAGCCCAGAGCTGGCTGGGGAGAGGAGAACAGCAACCTGCCTGGTGAGGGACGCCCTCCAACAGACCTCCTCCATCTCTGCTGGTTCTGATAGATGGGTGGTTAAAGCCTTTAGTACCCACAGGTATTGAGGATGAGAGAACTGGGTCTGTTCAGCCTTGAAGAGAAGGCTTAGGGGAGATCTTACCACCACGATGCAGTACTGAAAGGGGGCTACAAAGCAGATGGAGACTCCCTATTGGCAAGGAGTCCCATGGACAAGACAAGGGCAATGGGCACAAGTTGCTCCTGGGGAGATTCAGATTGGACACAAGGAAAATTTTTCACTCTGAGGACAGTCAGATGTTGGAATGGTCTCCCAGGGGAAGGGGTGGATTCCCCCACTCTAGAAGGTTTTGAGCCTCAGCTCACTGGGGTGCTGGGACATCTGACATCAGCAATAACATTAGAAGGGCTTGAGGTCCGTTCCAAGCTGAGGTTCTGTGAGTTTACATTTCACAGTATGTTTCCACATCCCATGTACTCTGAGTTTATTGGCTTTAGCTGATTGATTGTTACACACACAGACATTTTCCCCTGCCTGAGGTGCTGCTGCTGCTTCAGCTCTGCTGCTCACTGTGTCCCCACAGGTGCTGCCGCCGCTGCGGGACGTGCGGAACCGCCCGGAGGTGGGGAGCTCCCTGCGGAACAAGTTGGTTCGTTTGATGACCCACATCGACACCGATGTCAAGCACTGTGCTGCAGAGTTCCTCTTTGTGCTCTGCAAGGAGAGCGGTGAGCTGGGGGGCTGCTGGGGGGCTTGGGGGTGGGAAGCACTGGAGATGCCTTCACCCCACCCCAGGGGTGCTCTCTCTGCCCTTCCTGGTGAACCCCTGCTGGGGACCAGAGAAATGTTGGTGTTCCTGGGTCTCTGTGGCCTTGCTGCTGGGGGCAGCGGGGCTGGGGAGGCAGGAGGGGGGAAGCACAGGGTGGTTCCTCTCCCCCACTCCTGGCAGTGTCCCGGTTTGTGAAGTACACGGGGTACGGGAACGCGGCGGGGCTGCTGGCGGCACGAGGCCTCATGGCAGGAGGTCGGGAGGAGGGAGAGTACTCGGAGGATGAGGACACAGACACAGAGGAGTACAAAGAGGCAAAGCCCAAGTAAGGAAGTCTTCTCCTTGTCTGGCACCCTCTTCCTGCTCCCTCTCCCTGTCTTCATCTGCCTTTCTGCCACTCCCCTTGTCCCCTTCCCTGCCACCCCCCTGTCCTCTTTCACCCTTCACATCACTTGGCAGTTTCACACTTGGCTCTGGTGTTTCACACTTGGCTCTGGTGTTTCACACTTGGCTCTGGTGTCCTGATCCTCCCTGTCCCCTGAGTGGGATGTCTCCATGGCTGAGCTGCTGGTGGTGTGGGTGCTCATGGTGCATGTGCTGGGTTCCAGCCTTGCTGTTGTGTTCCTCTGCTCAGTAGAGGCAGAGAGGGTTTTTAAACCCCTTTTCTCACCCCTCTGCTTTCCCTTCCTCTCTGCCTCTGTCCCTGCAGCATTAACCCTGTGACGGGACGTGTCGAGGAGAAACTGCCCAACCCCATGGAAGGGATGACTGAGGAGCAGAAGGAGTATGAAGCCATGAAGCTAGTCAACATGTTTGACAAATTGTCCAGGTACTAGAAAATGGTGTGTTCATGCCTGCAGCAGCACCTCTGAGGCTGTGGTTGACATTTCTCCCAGACTTTTCTTGAAATGTGTCCCCTGGGCTACCACGGACCAAAGAGATGTGAGAGACAGAGTTGGGGGTGGTACAGGGAGAAAGATTTCCTGCAGTTGGTCCCTGTGCTGTGCAGGGGGAGGCACTGCCAACCCTCACACCTCTTTGGCACAGTGGAATGCTGCCCCTGGCAATCCTGCACAGTGCTGAACAGGACCCTAAAGCTGAGCCTGTTCCTGGGAACCTGAGCATGGCAACACTGGTGGGTGGCTTCCAGCTGTCACCTCACTGTGATGGAGGTTTTATGGCTCAAACTGGTCCTTCACTTCTAAAAAGGGATTCTCAATGGTGGCACGAGGTTGTTCTGGGCTGCTTGGGGCAGTTACCAGAGGCCCCCCGTTCCTGCTCTGGTACTCCTCTGCTCCTGTGTTGTCTGCTGCAGCTGAGTGTTGTCCCCTCCCTGCAGGGAGCAGGTCATCCAGCCCATGGGCATCACCCCCAGTGGCAACCTGGCCCCGATGGAGAATGCCATCCGTGACATGGCCGATGAGAGGTCCTCCTCCGACTCGGACCTGGGGCTGGACTGACCCAGAGCTCTCGGGGAGCTGGGGAGCCTCTGGCTGCTCTCCCTCCAGAACTGGTGCTCGTACTGGGCCAGGACACTCCTTGTGGGATTGGGATCCAGACTGGGGCCCTCACAGTCCACACCAAGGAACACCTCCTGCCTCCTTCCCAGCTCTGTCCACCACCTCTCCTTCCAGAGGGTCTGCACAGCCTGGGCTTCCACCTTGGTCTCTCTGGCCAGCAGCTTTGAGGATTTCACACTCCAAATTGCTTCCGGGACTTGCCAGTAGGATTTTATTTTTTAATAATAGTGTGTGGGAGGAAGGGTGGGAGGGGGAGGATGTTCTCATCACGCCAGCAGGATCCAGCAGCAGCATACCCCCAGGGGAAGGGGGAAGAGTTCCTGGGGGCTGTGAGTGTGTCTGTGCACAAAGAGGAGTTGGGAGGGTTTGGGGGTGTGCAGGTGGGGGTGCAGGGGCTGTGCTGTGCCTGGCTGGGGTGACCCAAACCTTCCCATGGGGGAGCAGTGCTGGTGGCTGCCAGGAGGAGGCTGCTGCTCTGCCCCTGACACCACATTCCTGTCACCAAGGGGTCCAGGGCTTGGCAGTGGCCTTCCCCCAGCTCACACATCCCAGATGAAAGGCCAAAACCTGTGTTGGCTGCTGCCTCCCCCCAGCCTTCCCCATGAACCTGCTGCTCTCTGCACCAGAGGCTGGGGTTGGTCCTCTCCTTTGCTGTGGCTTAGATTTTTCTGTTTGGGTTTTTTTTTTCCATTGTTTGTTTGCTGGTTTTTTTTTAAGAAAATTGTTTTAAAAAGCTTCCAGTTTGTCTCATGTACCAGAGTTCCCAAAACTTACTGTCACGAGTAGGAATGCAAACTGCTAGAATAAAGAACACGTGAGAAGTGGGCACGTGGCTGTGGCTGGTGGCACGGGGCAGCTCTGAGCCAGGAAGGAAGGGGAAGGAGCTGTGGTTCTGCTCCCATCACTGTGAGCTTTGGTTTTATTTGGGAGGTGAAGCTGTAGCAAGGCAATGGGGCTAAACCAGAACCTTTCCTTTGCAGCAGCTGTGATTATGGTTCCAGGCTCCCCTGGGGGTGTGGGGTATTGATATAAAACTGACCCAGAGGCTCAGGAACAAGCTCCCATCATCAGAGCAGCAGCTGGGGTTTTGAGACCAGCTCCTCTATCTCCTTTTTTAAGTAATTGGCAAAAACAAAAATCAAAACACCACAGCCCTTCCCTGCAGAGCTCTGAGCTCCCTCCACAAGCTTTCCATGCAAAAAGAGGAGAGATGTGTTTAATGCCAAGCTTCTGGTGTCCTTGTGCTCTAGGGTTGTACTCCAGCCAAGAGCCACACTCTGTTCCTGGACATTAAAAAAAAAAAAAAAAAAGGCAATAAAATGGTGAAAGGAGTGGTTAGAGTAAGTTTGAACCACAGGGAAGGTGTGAATTTTACAGGAAAGCCCTCAGGTGACATCATTAGAATTAGAACTTTATTTATTATTAAATAACACCACAAAGTGATTCAAACCTCATCCAGCAGACTGAGCTGGTGTTCCTGAACAAGAACGACAGGAGCTGGAAGTTTGCAATTCAGGAATATCTGGGGAGGGGCTGGGAGATGTTCAGTCCTGGGGGGCAGCTGGAGAACCCACTGCAGACAGCAGTGATCCTGCCTTGCCGTGGGGCCTGACCCCCAGGGGATTGTCTGCTCCTTGTCAATGAGCTTCATCACCTGCTCTGGAGTCCTGGCAGGGAGGCCTTTGTGTGCAGAACCAGTCTGCAGCTCAGAATTTGGGTTTTGCTCCCTTCAGCTCTGGCCACTGCTCCAGTTCCCAGCTTTGCTCCTGCTGGGCTCCCTGCACTGATCCCTGCCCACGCTGGGCACACCAACATCTCCTCCCCAGGCAGATGTTGCTCTCCAGCAGCTGCTGCTGCACTATTTGTCTTTGGCATCCAGCTACAAAAACAAAAAGAGCACAGGGTCTTTGCAAGGGTGTTCTTCAGACCCTCCTGCCCCAAGAGCTCCACCAGCACCAACCCCCCAGGCAAGGAGTTGGGGTTTTTTTTTGGTTGGGTTTTTTATTGGTTTTTTGTTTGGTTGTTTTTTTAGTGCTTTACCATACTTCCATCAGCTTTATCCACCCCTGAGTGGAGCAGCAGAAGCATGAAAACAAGGGCTGGCTGGTCTCAAATACAAAATGGTTTGGAGTGAGCAATCAGAAAGGGGCTGTGCCAGCACCACCTCTCTCCCCAGAGCAGCTCCCAGAGCACACAGAGCAGCAGAGGGGGCTCCCAGCCCTTCCCACCTTTTCTTTTTCCTTCTGGATCAGCACTCGCATCTCCTCACTCCATCCCAGCAGCTCCACCAGCTTCTCCACTCCGCTGACCACGTCCCCGAGCTGGGCCACGTCGTTGTGGCGCTGCTGCCAGGAGAAGGGTCCCACCAGGTCCCGGTTGAGGAGGACTCTGGGCACGGATCTGCCCACGGCTCCTGCCAGGCTGGCAAAGGGCTCCACCTGCGGGAGGGACCCGGGGAGCAGGAGCTGTCACTCCACAGAGGACACGGCTGGGCACGGATCTGCCCACGGCTCCTGCCAGGCTGGCAAAGGGCTCCACCTGCGGGAGGGACCCGGGGAGCAGGAGCTGTCACTCCACAGAGGACACGGGGGGTGTGTGCCCTAGCCGGGGTGTTTCACAGCCCTCCCAGTGCCGGCCCAGCTGCCCCAGCCTGGAACTGGTTCTGGATGTCACCAGTCAGTGGTGCTTTTCCTCAGGGAGCCAAACCCTCATCTCCTCTCCAGGTCCCCACCTCACCAGGAGCATGCAAACTTTTCCAAGGGTTTTCTGAGGGTCCCTCAGTGCATATGCCCCATTTCTTACCCTGCCACCCCAAATTTGACCTCAGTAACCCAGTTTCTGTCTTTCTCCCCTAAACCCTTTCTCCTCCAGAGCCCCCTCAGGCCCCAGGTGCCTTTTTTCTCCTCGGGAGCAGGGGGGTTTCCCTGACTTCCAGACCTCCAGGGACGTTCCAATGATGAACAGCAGGTCTGCCCTGGGGAAGTCTGTCAGGTGGAGGAGGAAGCGCTGCGGGAGCTCCTCGCCGAAGAAGACGATGTCGGGTTTGATGAGACCAGAGCAGACGGGACAGCGAGGGACCCTGTCTGCCAGGACATCCCCCTGAGGCAGGAGCACCCAACACCCTGTGTTACGGGGGCAGAGGCACAGCAGCAGCAGCCAGTCCCCTTTGGTAAAACCTCACGGGGGCACACAGCCCCCCAGCAGGTTCTCCTTGGGGTGTTACAAGGCGACCACTGACCCTGAAGTCCTCTCCGGGGAAGTTCCTGCGGCAGACGGTACAGGTGGCAGTGGCAAAGGTGCCATGGGCCTCCACCAGCCTGTCAGGAGGGATGCCAGCAGCTGGAACACAGCGTGGGGGAGAGGGACCAGCTCAGCCCGAGGTACCTGCAGCAGACACTCTGCTCTGCTGCCCCGAGGGGGGTGGGCACTCACCCCGCTCCAGCCCGTCGATGTTCTGGGTGTAGAGGCGCAGGAGGAGCCCTTTGTCATGCAGCAGCCTCAGGAAGTAGTGGGCATAGTTGGGTCTGTAACTGCCAGGGTAGAGCTCCTTGGCCAAGGTGAAGAAGGGCTTTGGGTTAATGAAGAAATAGCTCAGCTCAAAGATTGCTTCTGGGTAGGGGATGTCATACTGCTCCAGGTTACTGTAGAGACCACTCCCTGGGGACCTGCAGAGAGAGGAGAGGGGGCTGGCACTGGGGACACAGGAAGAGATGTCACCTGCCACAGGGACAGAGCAGACAGCCAGGCCCTTGGGTCCCCTCTGGCTGCGCTGTGCTGCCAGCTGGAAGCCCCTCTGTACAGAGGAGGAGGAGGAGCAAGCTCTCAGCTGGAGGTCAGGCCCCCCCAGCACTGACAAGGGACCAGCCAAGCACTGGGAGCCTCACCTGAAGTCCGGGATGCCGCTGGGGGTGCTGATCCCTGCACCTGCCATCACCACCACCCGCCGGCACCGCTCCTGCCCCAGCAGCTCTGCCACGTCCTGCAGGGTCAGCTGCTGCTGCCCCCCACCACCTCCCCACCTGCCCCCTCCCCACAGGGCTCTGGCTGCAGCGGCCAAGGAGAAGGGCCTGGTCCCTGGGATCCTGCTGGGAACAAAGGGAAAAAAGCACAGCAGGAAGTGTTCTGACAGCAACTGCAGCTGGAAACTGATTGGGATGGGGGGCGGGGGGCAGAAAACCACCCCCAGGTCTGCAGAAAGCTCTTTCATGGGCAGAACTCTGTGCTGCTGGCCCAGGAGAAAGCTGAAGTGTTGGTCTGACCCCCCCTCCAAGCAGACTCTTTCCTTTGCACGTTCTGAAATGGAGCTCAACAAGTCACCCCCTGAGAGGAGGAAGGGGCAGGGGCTGTGGGGACAGCAGCACGGGGACTGGCAAGTCTCACACACTCCTTCCACTCTGCTCCTGGGGTACAGAAAAGTCTTTTCTGTGCTCCGAGTGTCAGGAAGTTTCTGGCAGAGGGAAGCAGCCGCCCTGGGACGGGGCTGCCCGGCTCAGCACAGACACTTCCACGCCTGCTTCCCCCAAGGTGCCACCTGCAGATGGAAACGCCTGGAGTGACCCCGGGTCCGGTCTGCTGGGAACAGGGACTGTCACCCCCGAACGGCTCCTCCCCGGGCACCCCGCGCTCTGGTGCGGGAGGTGGCGAGAGCCGCGGGACGGGGGAGCCGGGGGAGCTGCTGGCTCCGGGCGATCCCTCAGCACTCACCGAGCTGCCGGCCCCGGGGCGGCTCTGCCTGCTCACCCCCTTCCCGGGGGCTCAGCCTGCCAGCCGCGGGTCCCTTTCCCCGCTCACCCCCTCAGCTCCCGGCCCCGCCGGAGGGTGCTCAGGGCTCCGGCAGCTCCTCTCCCCGGGGGCAGCACGGGCCGGATGAACCCGGGCACTCTTACCTCCCTGCTGCCCCTCCGCTGGCCCCGGAGCACAGGGAGAGCCGGGCCGGACCCCCCGGGCCCCCGCTGCCGCCGCTGCCATCCCAGAGGCTGCGCTGCCAGAGGCTCCTCCACGCTGGAAGAGAGCAGCGAGGTGGGGAGGGGGCGCAGGGGGGAGCAGCTGGGGTGGCGGTGCCGGGGGTCTCCGGGCAGGGTCCCCTCCAGCCCCCCTCAGGGCCCGATCTGGCCCCTCCGGACCCTCTCACCCGCCGCCAGCAGCCCCGGGACCCGCCGAGACCCCCGCTCCATGGCCGCCGCGCTACCGCAANGGAGGTCACTGGGGGTGGCACCAGCGGGGGGGCTGTGACCTCACCCAGTGACCTCCCTGTCCCTTAGGCTCTGGCACCAGCTGACCCTGCAGGTTTTGGACTTCGTGCAGGACCCGTGCTTTGCCCAAGGAGATGGGCTCATCAAGGTGAAGTGCTGGGGGGGAGTGTGTTCCCGAGGCCTTTTCCTTTTTGTGCCCAAGATGTTGGTGGTGTTTCTGTGCCAGGGAAAAGCAGGCAGCCTCTGGCCTGTCTCTGGACAGCTCTGCATGGGGCAAACTCAGCTCTCTGGGACTTGTGTGCTGGGTGGGAGTGTGCAGGGTTGAGCTGGTGAATGAGAATTCTGAAATCAAACATGTTGGTGTCAGAAGCTTCATAGAAGGTTAATTCCATTCCTTTGGGGTTTTTTCATTTGAGGGGTGCAGGGGAAGCCTTTTTCTTCCCCCTTTGTAACAGGGGGCTTGCAGACTGCTCACATCCCTCCTCACAGTGTGCAGGAGGCACAGGGACAGAATGACCCCAAAGGGGCAGGTTTTGGGGTTCTGTGCAGGGCAGCTGTGTCTGTGCTGTGCCCACTGCTCTGCTGGGACACACGTTGCCCCAGGGGGCAGAGCCAGCCTGGAGGCTGCACACAAATGTCCCCTGCCCTGACTGCTGCTCTCTGTGTGCCCACAGCTCTACGAGAACTTCATCAGTGAGTTTGAGCACAGGTGGGTTGGGGTGAGGGGAGGGTTTTGGGTGAGGGGCTGTGGGCTGAGCCTGCTCTGACTGTCAGCTCCTGTTCTGCAGGGTGAACCCCTTGTCCCTGGTGGAGATCATCCTCCATGTGGTCAGGCAGATGACAGGTACACGTCCTCACCTCTCACTCTGCTCTCAGCCCCTGGTGCCTGGGCAGATGGGGTGGGTGGTGGCAGCTCAGCTCCTCCCTGTGGTGTGCTGCAGAGGGAGAGCAGTGCCCCAGAGGGCTCAGCTGCTGCTGTGTGGGGCAGGGAGGTGCTCTGCTGGTGAGCAGGGAGCCAGCCTGCCCCAGCAGCACCTCTGCAGGCTGAGGGGAGCATGCTGGAAAAGACACATCCTGGTTTCCCTGGGTGGGTCTGTGGGTTGAGGTTTAGTTCCACAGGAATTGTTGTAGTGCTTCATTATTTTAATTTTTTTTTCATCCCTCTTCCAGATCCCAACGTGGCCCTGACTTTCCTGGAAAAGACTCGAGAAAAGGTATTTTGGGGATTTTGTTTTTTCTGGTAGCTCACCCACAGGAGCTGTTCCCCACCTGGTGCAGCTGAAGGGGCAGAGCTGTGTCTGCTGCACCCTCTGCTCCTTTCCTGGCCTGGGTTCCAGGAGCCCCCCTGGGGCACCCCCTGAGCCTGTCTCTGTGTCTGCAGGTGAAGAGCAGTGATGAGGCTGTCATCCTCTGCAAGACTGCCATCGGGGCCCTCAAGCTGAACATTGGGGACCTGCAGGTCACCAAGGTGAGGGGGCCCCCGGGCAGCTCCATCCTGGGGGTGTTCTGGGGCTCTGACCCGGTCCCTGCAGCGTGGATCTGTCTGTGCCTCAGCTGGGAGGGAGGGGGTGAGGAGACACAGCTCTGCGGGTCCCCAGGAGTTCCTGCTCTGCTGCTTGGCCCCTCGGAGGCTGTAAAAATGGGTGTGCAGCACGTGCAGCCAAACCTGTGGAGTTTCAGTGAGGTTCTGGTGCCCAGCAGTGGTGCTGGGAGAGGGGAGGAGTCTGGTGACAGGTCCCAGCCTGGGGGTTCTCCTGGGGACACGCCTGTGTGCCAGGGCACCCCCACCCCAGCAGGAAGCTTTCCCTCCCCCCTGCTCCCCAGGAGACGATTGAGGAGGTGGAGGAGATGCTGAACAACCTCCCCGGGGTCACCTCTGTGCACAGCCGCTTCTACGACCTCTCCAGCAAGTACTACCAGACCACGGGCAGCCACGCCGCCTACTACAAGGATGCGCTGCGCTTCCTGGGCTGCATCGACGTCAAGGACCTGCCAGGTGAGTCCTGCCTGCCCCGGGCACGGCCACAGCCACGGGCACAGCACCTCACAGCCACGGGCACAGCCACAGCCACAGCACCTCCCAGTGCTCACCCCCTGCCCCAGCCTGGCAGCCTCAGCAGTGTCTCACCTCAGCTCCATTGGGGTGGAATCTTCCCTGGCTGGGCCAGGATCCAGCTCCAGAGAGGAGCAGCTCACCAGGAGGAATGGCTGAGTAGGATTCCACTCCTCAGCTGCCTTGAGGGGGCAGGAGGTACCAGAAGGGAGAGTTTGTTCTAGTTCCCCAAAATCCTTCCCTGTAGGGTCAAAAAGTGTCCCTTGCTGGCAGAGCAGGCTGAGTGCCTCCTTGTGAGAGGATGGGGAGGGCTGACAGGGACTGGATGCAGGTACAGAGAAGGGGGTGAGGGAGGGTTGGTGGGGCTCAGGTTACTGCCTAATCCAACTGTTCTTCTTGGTTTTGGGGTTTTGTTCTTTGTTTTTCAGTCTCAGAGCAGCAGGAGAGAGCCTTTACCCTGGGGCTGGCAGGGCTCCTGGGGGAAGGTGTCTATAACTTCGGGGAGCTGGTGAGTGGATGCTGCATGGCTGCAGCTCTGCCCCTTCAGGGTTTCCCCCCCCTCTGACACTGTCCTGCCCCCTCCCTGCAGCTGATGCACCCGGTGCTGGAGTCCCTGAGGGGCACTGACAGGCAGTGGCTGATCGACACGCTCTACGCCTTCAACAGTGGCAACGTGGAGACCTTCCAGGCCCTGAAATCAGCCTGGGGGCAGCAGGTGAGCTGCTGCCTTGCCCCTCAGGCTCAGCATTTCCAGGGGACATTGGTGCCCTGTGATTTCCTGTTGTGACTTTAATCACACATAGCTGTTCCCTTCATCTTGATGTGCAGTGGGGGGGGTTTGGCTTCTCTCTGTGGTGGGAAGGAGTAAAGAGAAATGTTTTGTGACCCAAGGGGGAGGCAAACAGAACCCTCACACAGTCCTGCACAGGGGGATAGTCTCTGATTTCATTTCCCCAGCACCTGTTTGCTCCCAGTTAAATGTTTCCAGTCTCAAACTGGCTTTCTGTTGTGTGCTGGGGAGTGTGAGGAACCCTGTGCTGCTGGATGTTAACTGCCCTGCCCCTGCCACAAGTTACTGATGCAGCAGCAATTGATGGGTTGCTCCAGGCTGTGGCTGGTGATTTAATTCTGCATCTCTTAGGGTTCATTTTATGGAACCATTACCAGGCTGGAACAGCCTCCTCCCTCCTAAGCAAGGGGTCCCTGTGTCTAGCCCTCTGCCCTGGAGGGATAAGACAGTAACAACTGTATTTGTTCCATTTTGCCTTCTTACAGCCAGATCTGGCTGCAAATGAAGCTCTTCTGCTGCAGAAGATTCAACTGTTGTGTCTTATGGAGGTGAGCCCAGAGCTGTGGCAATGTGGGGAGGGGAGAGGGGCTGCTCCCAGCACCCCTGGGGGGTGGCAGTGACAAACCTTCCCTTCTGCTGGGTGTGCTGGGTCGCTGCTCCTGGGGACACGGGAGGGAGCAGACGTTGCCTCTAGGTGGTGCCCAAAGGGGCTGCCAGGAGAGCTTCCAGCTGCCTCTGTGTGGTGTCAAGGCTCTGATCCCTCTGGCAGGATGTGGAGGGGAGGGAAGTAACAAAGATTTTTGGAACACTGTGAGAATCTGGGTTTCTTAAGGACTGAAAATCCTTCCCTGAGCTGCCTTCTTGTCACCTGAAGGCTCTGGCTCTGGTGTTGTCAAGGAATGCTGCTGTAGAAACCTCAGTAGTCCTGGATCTCCTTCAGAAACTTGACTGCTGAGTCTTTGGAACGTGGTGTGTGTTTGTGCACAGCCTCACACCAGTCTCTTTATTCCATCTCTGCAGTCACAGTTTTACCCTGAACAGATTTTGCCACCAAGGGGTCCCGTTGCCTTGGGGAGCTGACATGCACCCACATGTTTCTGCAGAGACTCATCTGCTTTGTTTGGGGATGATGATGTTGCCTAGGAGACCTAAGGGGATATGCAGGAGGAAGGGGTGCAACACCCTTCTGACCAAAGTGCATCTTTCTTTGAAGCATTTTGAAGAATGAGGGAAGAGTCTGTGCCTGAGGCAGGTCAGCAGCTGTGTGCACTCTGCTGGGGAGGAACTAGAACTCTGTGGGATTGACTTTTTGTGTTTCCTTGAATTCAGATGACTTTCACACGACCAGCCAACCACAGGCAGCTCACTTTTGAGGAGATTGCCAAGAGTGCCAAAGTCACTGTGAATGAGGTGAGTCCCAGTTTAGACAAACTTATTAAGTGTCAAAGTTCTGAAGATCTGGAAGTATCTGGACAGACCTGCTTCCCTAGGTAAGCTCCAAGGAGAAACCTTTCTCTCCTGTCCTTGAGCATCTGGAGAGGTTTTTTTCTTTTTTAAGAAGGAAATAACTGCTTGGTGTTCCTGTTTCATGATAAAAAAACATTTTGGAAGATTCTTAGTCGTAGTCTTAAATTGGAAGAGAGTTCTGACAGGTCATCAGTCCCCACGTGCTCGTGAGAGCAAGCCTCTGGATGAGGGGACAGACAGGGCTCTGCCAAGCTGCCTTGGGTATTTGCAGCCAGGGGAATCATCACTGGGGTTTGCTTCTTCTCAAGGTGAAGAATATTCTCCTGTTACCCAGATGGAATCCCTGCTGAATCGAATCCTGCCTGTGCTCTCTTGTCCCTCCACTGTGTACCCCAGTGCACATGGGACCTCTGGGACATCCCACCCTCCCTGGCCCTGCCCTGTAGGTATGGGAGGACTGCCAGGAGGTGTCCCCAAGCTGCTGCTTCCCCAGCATCAACAAATAATATTTCTTCATCATGTCACTGCTGTCTTCAGTTGGTGTTACCAGTGGCATTCTCATCCAGCTACTTAAAAGATAATTAATATCAGCCCTCTGAGGAGTGACTCATGACCAGCTGCCTGTTCAGCTTCAAGCCAGTAACCACTGCCCTGTCAGCTCAGCAGCTGTGCTGATTTTCCATTCATCTTGTGGTCCTTCTCTCTGGTCTGCAGCCTCTCAGGATGTGGTTGGAAGGTTTTGTTGAGCACTTTGCTGAGGGGTACAGGACACCCACAGCTCTCTCTGATCACTTGGCAAGTTATTTCATTTTAAAGGCAGTCATTCTGGCCAAGCACACCTTACCTCTGGTAAATCCAATCAGATTGCCTTGTTCTTCCTGGGATTTCAGAGAAAAGAAATCCTCCTGCCCCTTTAGATGCTGAGTCTCAAGGCAGCACTGTAACCTGGAAGTGAGGGTGGGTGTGGGGGAGGCTGTGTCTCTGTGGGTTTCTGGTGTGTAACAAACAATCTTCACCTCTAGCACCATCAAGGTTTTATTCCTCCTGGGGTGGGAAACTGGTTGATTGTCAGTCCTTTCCCTGGATTGTTTTGTGCTTGCAGGTGGAGCTGCTGGTGATGAAGGCACTCTCAGTGGGCTTGGTGAAGGGCAGCATTGATGAAGTGGACAAGAAGGTCCACATGACGTGGGTCCAGCCACGTGTGTTGGATTTGCAGCAGGTAAGGACCAGCTGGAACACCAAGGTTGTACTAACTCACTTTCTTGTGTGAGGTGACCTGGAAATTAAAAATAAGAACTGTGAAGGGTCACTGGCTGAGTATCAGGCTCCTTGGTGCTCCTTGGAGGTGCTCAGGAGATGAGAACATCAGTTTGTCCTCCTGCCTTTCGTGCTGCCATCTTGGGGTCTGGCCTTGGGTCTGTTGCCAGTAAGTGGAGACAGGACAGGGCACTCGTGACACTGCTCCTCTGAAAGATGCACAAACCACCACGGAGCAGAAGTGCTGCAGTGGTGTTTCCCAGGAGCATGTAGGCATCTGTGTGGATGCTGCAGGCCTCAACATCTGGAACTGCCTTCCAGTTTCTGGGTCATTTGTGGTCGCTGGTCATGGGAAGTGAAAATTTCAGGGGGATAGATGAAGGTGCTGAGCTTCCTTCCTCATCACAAATGTTTCAGGGATTATATAGAATAAAAAAATGAATAAAGCCAGCACATGGAATCACAACTGCAAAAATAGTTTTTGTGCATTTTAATTTTGGCCACCACCACTGTGTTGGTAGCAGGTGTTTACATAGCATCACTTCTGGATGTGTGGGGGTTTGAAGGTGTTTGAGATCTCTAGTGCTTCTCTGTGAAGGTGAGAGGACTGATATTTCCAGTAGCTGAAGCATTCAGGGTCTTGTGGGCTTGCCTTGCAGATCAAAGGGATGAAGGACCGCCTGGAGTTCTGGTGCACAGATGTGAGGAGCATGGAGATGCTGGTGGAGCACCAAGCTCACGACATCCTGACCTAGAGGACCTTGCACTACCCCTGGGAGAGTAATTCCTCCTCCTGCTGCTGCTGCTGGCAGCACTCAAACCACTGACTGTTCTGAATTCTATCCGAGGGGGTGGGTAGGCAGAGGGGGAAGCAGCTTTTTGATGCTTGTTGGGAGGAATAAGTGGCCTTTTGCTGTGAAACCCTTTGGTGCTTGGAGTCAAGACTTCCCTACGTGCTCACATGAGTGGCACTGAGCACCAGAGCTCCCGTCCTGCTCTGGCTGCAGGAGGACAGGCTCAGCAGTGGTGGATCTCAGCCTCGAGATGGGGCTGGTGTGGGAGGCTCTGGTGCTGGGTGTGTGCCACAGGAGCAGGGACTGCCTGCCTGGGGACAGGGCAGCTGCAGCCCCTTCACACAGACATCTGGAGAGGTGTCTGACCCTTGTGTGTGGTGTTTCTGGGGCTGCTGGCCTTAGGAGGAGGGTATGTCCTTCCCTGGGGACCCCCCTGCCCCCTCAGCAGGCAGCATGGCTTCAATCATCACTCCCTCTGCCCTCTTCCTCCACCACCCCTCCTTGCCTGCAGTAGAGGGAGTGTTTACTCCATCAAAGGGTTTTTCCCAGGATTAACATTCAGTGGATGTGTTTTTATATACTTTTGGGGGTGGTTGTCTTTTAAGAACACTTTGTGCTAAAGTGAGGTGTGGCAATACTGCTGGAATAAACTTCTCTGCCTTCCCTTTTCTGTAGTTCTGTGTTTGTCCTCTTCATAACTTGCAGCTGAGCCTCTGATCCTCCCAAGTTTCAGGTTACCCCTCCCTCTGCCTGGGGTTGTAGTGCCCTGTTATTCACTCATCAGTGGGATTAGTGTGTAGATTCCTTGGTGTGTGCTTTATTGTCAAGTTCCTTCCTTTTCCTGGAAGCCATCATCCTTTTCTCAGTCTGAAGCATTCCTGACCAATAAGGCCCAGGACAACAACTTTCTGTTCTGCTTTTTCCTCTCAACAACTGTTACTTTAAAAGCATTCTCTAACAGATCTGTTTTGCCCAGCTGCCACCTTTGTGGGGGTGGAAGATAATTGCACAGATGGAGAAATGCAGCTGGAGGCTGCTGCCAAGCATCCATTTGGGTGCAATGCACTCCTCGGGGCAGGGCAGTGACAGCAACTGGAAATCAAACCATGGCACACGTTCCCCACTGCCTTGGGGGGGAGTGGATATCCTTTATTTTTTAAACTGTGCTGCAGTTCTGGCTTTGCAGTGCCTGTTTGATTCCTGCTGTGGGGCCAGAGCTGTGGGCACCAGTTTGGTTTGCTGGTGTCACTCTCAACAAGCTGGGATTTTTATTCTTTGTGCTTTGGTTTGAGTCCTGGCTGGGGGCTTGCTGCCAGCACCAGGGCACCAGGACTGATGCTGGACTGCTCCCCATGTGCAAGGGAGAGTTTTTAAAAATCACTGAAACAACCAAATTATCATCCCCCGTGCCTGGTCACCCCCCACCCTGCTGCCTCTCTGATCACTTCGGGCATGAGCTTTTTCCTGGCTTGGAGTTGTCTGAATCCCAGTGCCTTCTGCCCAGCCCACCAGCTCTGTTCCTGTGCTCTGCCTGTGGTTCAGCTGTTGGGGGTGTGTTGGGACCACATTGTTTTCTCCTCCTGTTGTGCAATTTGGCTTTCCCCAGTCTGGGTGTCTCCATCCATTCCAAAGCTCACTCCTGATGTCACTTCTTCTGGCACCAGAGCTCAGGGAAATGTTTCCTTTCTTTCAGAGCTAAGGACAGGGAAAAGGCTTTTCAAAGTGCACTCCTTTGCAGTGTCCTGTTGCTCTGGGTTAGGAGGAACCAAGCTAACACCTGGTGGGGCTGCTGCTGCTTTGGGTGGACAACAAACCCTACAAGTGTTTCTGGCACCAAAAATCTCCCCGGAGTGTTTTGGCACCCGGTGCCTGGGGTGCTCACTGCGTGTGCACATTTCTGAGTGTGAATTTCTGCAGCCTAGGGGATCAGGCCAGTTGTTCAGAGGTTTGGGGTTTTTCACAGTACCTGGAAGTGCTTGTTACCTCAGCCTTTCTGTGTTGGCTGGCTGCTTCCTTCAGCCATGTCACTGGTGTGTGTCTGGAGAGGTTCTCCAGGCAGGCAGGAGCACTGGGGTGTGCAGCACCCAGGCCACAGACCAGTTTCTTACCAGGAATTTATCCTGATTTTTTTCCTCCCCTGCTATCTGACTTAATTCTTTGCAGCTGCAGCAGGTAAAAGGTGGAGTGGGAAACAGGCTCAGGAGGGACCACACCTTCAGGACAGTGCTGGGCATGGGTTCATCTCACTCTGAGCCAGCACGGGGCTGAAGCAAAGCCAAGGAGCCACTCTGCTTAATGCTGATGTGAATTTTAATGAACAAACTCGGAGGGCTCCTCCCCGGTGAAGATCTGTAGTCACATCCTCACTCCTGCTCTCAGCAGGGTGTTTCCCACCTCTTCTCACTCAGTTCTGCTCCTGTAGTCCTTCACGTGTGCCAGGATCCAGGCTGTGGGTGCCAGGAAGGACACGAACATCATGGAAAGCGCGATGGCTTGGTCCTGCCAGGGGGGACAGAGGAGGTGGGATGGGATGGGATGGGATGGGATGGGATGGGATGGGATGGGATGGGATGGCTGTGCTCCACGTGGGGCTCCAGCTGCACTCTGGAGCTGTCACCAAGCTCCTGGCTCCAGCAGACCTTTGTCCACACTCACTGCTCTTCCAGCCCCACTGCTGTCGGGCAGAGGCACCCGGGAGGGCTGGGTGAGCACAGCAGTTCCCACCACGCTGGGTGCTCTCTGGGTCTGGTCCCACTGCTCTGTGGTGGCACTGACCAGGAAAACAGAGCAGCTTCTGACCTCCAGCCAGCAGCACGGCTCAGGCTTGGCCTCCCCCTGCTTCCAAAATCAGCTCGTGCCTGACTTTCAGATGACTTTGAGGTGTGAATTGCAACCAGCAGCCACCTCTTATATTTCTGGTGCACCAGGGCAGCACTTAACCCCTTGCACTGACACATTTATTTATTCATTTATTTATTAATTTGGCTAAAAAACAGCCTCCAGGCTCCTGAAGCTCTTTGTTGCAGATTTTGGAAAAGCAGTGGGGGGGTAAAACCCATCCAGGATTTCTGGTGAAAAGCTCTTTTTTTCCAAGCTCGTTTTTCCCAGCCCAGGAGGGTCTCTGCAATGACAGCAGCCCCCCTCCTTTTCCACAGGACACCTGATGTGGGGTGAGAGTCCCAGGGAAGGGGGGGACAGGTCTCCCAAGCCCCTGTGCTGGCAGGATGCCTCCAGGGACTGCCACCTCCCTATGGCTTGGGTACTGTGGGCTGCAGAGGACCCTCAGCAGGTACCCTAACCCTGAAGGTTAAAAGGGGCTGGACAGATGAAATAAAAAGGAAGCAAGAGCCCGAAGGGGGGGGGGGG
>JAAWXA010000063.1:1080031-1091472 GCA_038090715.1 Florisuga fusca | reverse complement strand
TCTCCCCTTCTACTTCCACTCCCAACAAAACTGGTGATGGGCATTTTGTGCCCCTCTGACCAGGGTGTTCCTGGCAGCAAGTGGTTGCCCCCTGTCCCTTTCCAGACCCCTGACCCCAAGCTACTCACAGCTGCAGAGAGTGGATTTTCTGGTGGACTGGACCTGAGCTGTGCCCGGGGGACCTGGGGGGTCCTCAGGTGGGTGGCCAGCAGCCGGCAGCCCCTCTGGAAGCCCCACATGGTGCTGGCAGGGTGAGTGGCTGCTCCTCTGTCCCCGGATGGGCTACAGCTGCCCAGCTTGTCACCACTGCCACCACCCTGTCACTGCTGCCACCACCCCCTCCTGTCACCCCTTGGCACGGGGCCTGCTGCTCTCCCAGGGCCACGGCTGCAGAAAGCCCTTAAGCAGCAAGATGTTCCCAAACTGCTGCTTGGTCTTTCTCTCCCCCTTCGTTGTGTTTTGGTTTTGTTTTTTGCCAGTACCACCCAGCTCAAGGCCCATGAGCAAGGGGGGGCCTCCCTGTCACGCTCTGCTGGAGCTCAGCCCTCTTCTCTCGGGCTGATGTAAACTGGGGGCAGTCAAAGCATGAGGTTTTTACCCTAAAAATGGTGTGGGGAGGAGGTGCTGGCCAAGCACACGTTTGTTGGCAAAAGATAAGTGCTGAAATTTAAAAGCAGTGGCAGGATGCCCCGACCTTGTGCCTTTCCCAGGGGTTCCCCTTGGATTCCCTGCTCCCCAGAGCCCTTTCCCAGCCAGCTGGCAGTCAGACACCTCTGCAGCAGACCCAGTGCTGGGGGTGGCCCAGCCTCCAGCAGGAGTGATTTCTCTTTCTAGCAGTTCCACACCTGCAGCTGGGAGACAACTACCAGAAATAAATGACCTGCAGCATCGCCTCCAGGTGACTTCTCCAACTCACCTCCTTCCCCTGGAGCTGCTCTTGGTTTCCCAGAGCACCCCCAGGTTCCCCTGTGCCTCTTCATGCCGCTTTCCGTGACACAAATACCCACAGATGCACCACTGGGAGCAGTTCCTCTTCCTCCTCCTCACCAGGATGAAGCGCCCAGGCCATGACCTCCTCCCTGTCTGTCTTGCCCAGCTGCCTGTGAGCATTTCCAGCTCTGTTTTGAGTATAGACAAAAGGATGGAGAAACAAGGCTGGCACCTCAGCTCCCCTCTTGCCACCAACCCTCACGTGTTCAGCATTTGAGGGGATGAAGGGGCAGGGGGGGAAGAGAGCATTCCTCTGCCTCACTCCCTTCCTGAAAACCTCCCTGGAAACCTTGGTTTGCTCCTGTAGCTTCTCCTCCATGGCCAGTGATGGTGTTGAGGGGTGCTGAGTGGCCAGGCAGCTGGGGAAGGCTAGGGTGTGTTTTCTGTGAATATTAGGGGAATAATCTCATTGTTGGGGAGTAAAGCCTTGCCAGTTCTGAAAAGGACCAATAAAACTCCTTGAGAATCTGAAGAAACACAGGTGGTACAGGACAGATGTGATGAACGGATTTGCCATGAAATTCTTAGAGAATCTGGTGAGCAGATCAGGAGCAGCTGACACAGGAGAGTCCTGACCCTTTCCACCTCTGGCTTTGGTGAGGAAGGTGTGAAACAGCTCTTCAACCCGCACACCCTGGCTGCTGCTCCTCCTTCCCCTCCGCCTCTCCCTTGGTGTTTTTTTGGCAGGAAGGCTCCTCCAGGACACGGCATCAAACCCCGACAGCCTGGCTGGACCCCGGGGTGAGGACAATCAACTCTCTGTGCCCCGTGGCTCTTCCCCGACAGCTCCCGGGTCCCGGGGGGACCTCCCCTGCCCGTCACCTTGGCGGGTGATGGAATCTGCTCTCGGTGTTGACACCGGGGTCCAGGGGCTTCGCCAGCTCCGAAAGTGTCTGCAGGGACACGGAGCTTGAGCCCCTGCCAGGCCCCGGGAGGAAGAACCCGGAGAAGCCATGCCAGAGCCCGGGGCCGTCCCCGGGGCGAGGAGAGGGACTGGAGCGGGGCTGGGGGCACGGGGGGGGCACCACGCGGGGTCCCCCCTGCCCTTCCTGGCCGTCTCGGTTGCATTTTCGGTGACAAACCACGAAAGAGTGATTTTCCCCTCTCGGTTCCTCTTTCCCTGCAGGAAGGAGCGCAGGGCAGGCGCCAGCCAAGGCGGGGGTGGGTTTGGCGTTACTGGTTTTATAAGGAAGGAAAAGGGGGGGGGAGGTGGAACTTTCCTTCCTTCTCTGCCTGTTGAGTAACTTCCGTCCTTCTGCTGAGCAGCAGCCGCCGCGGAGCTCATCCCAGGGGCGAGAGCTGACACCTCCCCCCCCTGCACCGCGTCCGGGTGGTGGTTCTGTTCCTGTTGATTTGGGGTTGGGTTCTTGTTTTTTGTTTTTGTTTAACTTTCCTGGAAGCGGGAGGAAGGGTTTTCTCACAATCCAGCCTCGGGCAGTGCCTAACCCCAAGCACTTCAGCAGCCGGATGCGGTCGGGGAGGGGGTTTTGGGGACCACAAGCCTAGACAGGACGAGCTCTGGCTGCCCTGGGACACTCTCAGTGCTTTAATTTATCTTTTCTGTATTACTGTAGTGCTTGGCATTGGCAGGGGCCAGCTGCAGCTCCCTTTTGCAAGGTGCTGATTACATGGCTCCATAGATGTATTTATCTTTAATGTATATTTTTATGTTTGAATATATATTTATTTTTATATATACTATATATGAATATATTTTAACATATATCTTATCTTCTTATATATATAGATCAGTGACATAGAAAGCTCCTGCCCCAGCAAGCCAGTAATAGCAGCTGAGCTGGGGATGCAGGAGTGAGCCCAGGGGCAGGGTGGGCTGGGAGNCAGAGGCTTTGAAGGAGACAAAGGCTCAGAGTGGCTTTCCTCAAACCTGCTGGAGCAAGCACCAAGGGGAATAAAGAAGTGGCTGTGCTGGTTTGGAAGAAACTGGTGAGGTCCTGTCTTGGCGAGGGCAGCAGAAGAAGGGTGGGAAATGGGAGAAGTGGCCAAACAGGGTGTGGGTGGGGGTTTGGAGGAGCTGGAGGAGCTGCTGAGCTCGGCTGGAGCACAGAGGGGACACGGGAAGGGGACGGTGAGAAGAAAGGGAGACCCTGGGCTGGGCAGGGTGCTGGGGGCAGGCGGGCAGCCCCCTGGCCAGGAGCTCTGGGGGATCCAGGGAGCATCCCCCACTCCTCAGCCTGCCCCAGCTCTGTCCCCTCAGCCCTGGTTCCTGACTCTGTTGTTCTGCAGCTCAGCATGGCCGATGGCTCGGGGGACCCGGCTGTGTTCACCTGCAGCTCCCTGCCCTCCGACCCGCGGCTGCTGCCCACCCTCACCAATGCCTACCTGGGCACCCGGCTCTACCGCGACATCCTCCACGTCAACGGCGTCTACAACGGGGCGGCGGGGGACACGCACCGTGCGGACGTCCCCAGCCCCATCAACGTCAGGATGGTGCTGCCCGGCGTGGACAGCCTGGCCCAGACCTTCACCCTCAACACCCGGACGGGTACAGAGCAGAAGAGGGGGGGATCCCCCACTGCCTCCTGAGGGAGCTCCTCTGGGGGCACCCATGGCTCTGTCTCTCTTAACTGCTGGTGACCCCCCGAGAAGGGTCAGGAGCCTCTTGGGCTGTGCTGCCTCTTCCGTGGGGTTGCATCTTTCCTCTCCCCGATCACCTGCAGGGGGGTGTTCTCCTGAAGCTGTGTTAGAGCAAGTGGGAGATTTTCCTTTCTTTTGGGAATAAGGGTGATTTTCAGAGTGTGCCTCAGCCCCTGCTGGACCCAGGCTTGGCAAACACCATTAAATCATGAAACTTGAGAGTGTTTTGTAGAGCAGATCATTCCTCAGTGGCTCGGCCACATTTTGTGTGTTAACCAGAAAAAAGCTCGATCTGGACCTGGGAAAGGAAGTTTCTTTGCCTGTAGGAACGAGTAGATAAGACAGAAACGGGAGTGTGGGGCAGAAGGTCAGGACCTGAGGGTTCAGACGCCTGATGGCCCTCGTTGTGCTTACAGGAACCTTCAGCCACCTGCTCCAGTCCACTGATTATGCCGCCGTCCACGAGATCTATGCTCACCACTCCCTTGTCCACCTGATGGCCTTCAGCATCACCATCCAGCGCTCAGCACTCACCACCCAGCCCGTCACAGTCCAGCTCCAGACACCTTTTGTGCCAAGGAGCCAGGACTTGGACCTGCACCGAGGACCAGACTTCCAGGGAGCACAGTGAGTTTGGGTCAGGGGGTCACCTGGCCCTCGCAGTGTCCTTTGGGGGTGCTTGCAGGTTGGGAAATGGTCAGTCTGGAGCTGGGTGGAAGTGGGAGCTGGGAAGCAGTCTGGGGGCTTTGTGCAAATCTGCTCCTTCCTGGCAGGCTTCGTGAAAAAAGAACAAACCCACAACACAGTTAAGCACAGACCCATTTCTATGAGTTGCAGCTCCAGAATTCTGTCTTACACCGAGGTGTGGAAGAGCTCTGGAGGCCACGGGGCTTGGAGGTGGTTTCAGGGAGATGGGTCTGGGGCAGAGCCTGGAGGAGGTGACCTGTGGGCACCAGTGAGATGGATCTCAGCCTCCTGTGCTCCAGGGGTGGGACAGCAGCTGAGCTGGGGGACAAAGGGGCTTCGTCCCAGGGGGGTCAGCAGGACCCCCAGCTGCTGGGGTGGACCTGGTGGGACTTCCATGGAGTCCCACCTGCTCCGTGCTCCCTCCCCACAGCTATGTCTATGGGCAGACCCTGGTCCCCGAGGTGGAGGGGGGGCCCCGTCCCACCATCCACATGCTCTGGGGTCCCGTGCCCCCATCCCTGACCCTGGGAGGTGAGGAGCGGGAGCGATCCTGGGAGTTCCTGACGGCCGTGGCCGAGAGCGAGGAGGAGGCCAAGAGGAGCTACAGCCAGGGCATGGCCATGGTGGCCACCGGCTCCCTGCACGCCTCCCACCTCCACGCCTGGGACAGGTTGTGGCAGGGCTGCTGCGTGGACCTGGATGGACCTCTGCCCCTGAGGCAGGCCCTCTACGGGTGTCTCTTCTACCTGCTGAGCTCCATCCCTCCCCAGGAGAACCCTGGCTTTCTTTTCCATGGCATCAGCCCTGGTGGCTTGTCCAATGGCACTCAGGGCGAGGACTACTGGGGACACATCTTCTGGGACCAGGTGGGTGGAGGTCGGGTGAGCTGGTGACCCGGGGGCTTTGTGGAGTCACTGGGATGGGGAAGACAGCAGGAGGCTGCTGGGAGGCCCCCCGTGCCCCCCAGGCAGGGGTGCCTTGGCACCAGCCTCATGCTCTGACCTACCCAGACCCAGCTCAGGCCCTGGAGGTCCTTGTCTGGGTTGTTCTCTAACCCAGACACAGGTTCCCTGACCCAAGGCTGTCTGCCTGGAACTGCTGCGTGTCCGGGGGAGGCTGAGGGACCCCCCCACAGGGCAGTTCCCCTCCCCACTGGAGCTCTGGGGCTGGGGTGGTCCAGGTCGCTCATCCAAGAGAGCTTCAGTGATGCCCTCAGAGCCTGGCCACCAACTTTGAGCTGTTTGGGTCTTCACCAGAGCCTTTGGGGTGGGGGAGGACTTGGAGAGTGAAGCTGTTGGGGAAGCATTTCGGTGGCATCCCACCCTCTCATCACCTTGGCTGTTGGCAGGACACCTGGATGTTCCCCAACATTCTGCTGTTCTACCCCGAGGCTGCCCGGGCCATCCTGGGGTACCGGCTGCGGGGGCTGGAGGGGGCCCTGCACAACGCGCGGGATCAGGGCTACCAGGTGAGGCTGAGGGCAACCCAGCCCCACCACTGCCAGCAGGAGGGCAGGTGGGCTCGGCTCTGCCTCGGGGGCTGTGAGCAGGGGGGTTGGAACCAGATGATCTTTAAGGTCCCTTCCAACCCATTCTGTGATTCTGCAATTGCTCACAGAGGGCGGAGGGATGGGGAGAGCATCTCGAGGTGTCCTCAGCTGCCTCAGGGGTGTCACCTCCTGGCAGGGGGCTAAGTTCCCGTGGGAGAGCGCGGCCACTGGCCGGGAAGTCTGCCCTGAGGAGATCTATGGAGAGCAAGAAATCCATGTCACGGGGGACGTCCTGATGGCCTTCGAGCAGTATTATTGCACCACGCAGGTACAGGACATGTGTGCCACCTGGATGGCCAGGTGACAACGCCTGCAGGACACCTGGTGACTGTCACTGTCCCTTCCCAGGGCCACTCTGCTGTTGTCTGCTCCCATCAGAACTGCCAGCAGCACCCCAGGGTCCTCTCTTCAGCTTTCTCTATCCTTGCTCCTCATGGGTGGCTCAGCAGCCCGTTGGCTCAGTCCAGGCCAGTTTTCTGACCTTTTTTCCTGCTACATCTGTCTCCTGAGAGCTCCTGTCCTCCTGCTCAGCTTGGGGTTGGTTGAGTCTCCTTCATCTGCCTCTTGTCCTCTGGCTTTGGCTCCGTCCAGGACCAGAAGCTGTTCAGGGAGGATGGAGGCTGGAAGCTGGTGGGTGCTGTGGCTCAGTACTGGTGCAGCAGGATGGTGTGGAGCCAGGAGGAGCAGTGCTACCACATCAGAGGTACCTCTGCAACCTCCAGACCTCTTTGTAGGGTGGCAGCAGAGGCTGGGAGCCCCCCCAGCCAGACCCAGATGGGCACAACCCTGGCCGTGCTGGCTGTCCAGAGTCCCCTTCCTTCCCTGCAGGTGTGATGCCCCCAGATGAGTATCACTGCCAGGTTGACAACTCTGTGTACACCAACGCCGTGGCCCGGCGCAGGTAGAGCTCCTGTCTTGGTCCCTGGGGCACTGTCCCTTCCCCTCTCCTTGGTCTGGGCAGGAGGCAGCAGAGCTCCCACCTTCCTCCTCCTCATGCCCCTCTGAGTGCTGAAGCGAGGAGGTGGCTCCATGGTGCTGGTCTCCCCGTGGGACAGGGGGCTTTTCCCTGGCAGGAGGGTTTATCTCCCCGTGTTTTATGAGCTGTCTGCACAACCAGCAGCTGCTGGAGGCATCCACAGCTGGAGGAGCAAACTCCCATCCCCAGCACTGGAGCTGCTCGCCCCGAGCTTAAACTTTGACCCCAGTCCTTGGGAGCAGCTGCTGCTTTGCCATGAGGGCTCCTTTATGGATTTCTGTTCATTTTCTTCCCTTCACCTCTCCCAGGGGTCCCCAGCACCTGTGCCTGACACAACCCCTGCTTCCTCATTTCTTTTCAGCTTAAATTTTGCAGCCGATGTGGCTCGGGACTTCTCGGTCCCTGTGCCAGAGGAGTGGGTGGACTGTGCCAGGAAAGTCAAAGTGCCCTTTGATGGGGAGAAGAAGTATCACCCCGAGTACGATGGGTACAGCCCAGGTGAGGGGGGAGGCAGCAGCAGAGGCTCCGAGATGGGCACTGCTCTCAGGGGGAGCTGGAGGTGGGGGATGCAGCTGCATGGTTGCCCCAAGCAGAGATCTCCATGAGACCCTGGCTTGAGGGTGGTTTCCCTGCTCTTGGCACATCTTTTCTCCCTTGTGGGCTCATGAAATTTGGAAATTTGGGAACATGGAGAAGAGGAAGAGACTTCTACTACTACACTGGAGGTGACAGGTCTGGTGTGAAGGGTGTCTGACAGCTGGGTCTGCCTGCCCAAGGTCGAGTGCCAGATGGAGCCCTTCCAGCTAGCCCTGTGGCAGGGCTGGTTCCACGGAGATGGGCACCCAGCTCAGTGTCCTCATTCCCACAGTCAGGGACAGGGTGCAGGGGATGGCTGGAGCTCCTTGCCTTCTCCACGAAGCTCAGGTGACACCAGTCTGGGTGCCACCAGGTGAGGGCTGTGCCCGTGTCCTGCAGACAACACAGCACCAAGGATGAACCCAAAGGTGCCGTTATTGGGCAGCAACGAGGTGTCCTCCCTGCAGTTCCCCTGCCTTCCCCTGTTGATGTGGCTTTGTTGTCATAAGTTTATGGTTCTGAGTCAGGTTTGTCCCCGTGTGAGCAAACAGATAGTGGGTCTGCCCCTTGGTTGCTCCCAGCTGGCACACGTGGCCAGCCTGGCACCTTCCCCCAGGTGAGCCTGTCAAACAAGCTGACGTGGTCTTGCTTGGGTTCCCCCTGATGCACCCCATGAGCCCTGAAGTCCGGAGGAATGACCTGGAGATGTACGAGCCCGTGACTGAGCGGGATGGACCAGCCATGACCTGGGTAGGGCAGCTGTGGGGTCCTCTGCAGCTGGCTGTGCTGTCACCCCAGTGACACCAGCAGCAGCTGGTGAAGGGCCCTTTCTGCCCCTGCAGAGCATGTTTGCGGTGGGGTGGCTGGAGCTGAAGGAGGTGCAGAGAGCCCAGAGCCAGCTGAACAAGTGTTTCAGCAACATCACAGAGCCCTTCAAGGTGAGCTGTGTGGTGTGGCTGCTGCCCTGGGACAGACCTTGCCTGGACCCTAGTGGGTCCCATCACATGGAGAGATGTCACAGCTCGGGGTCCTGCTCAGCCCAAGCTTCCTTCCACCTGCTGGGGGTGTGGAGAGGAACGGAGATGGTGGAGCTTGGAGACCCATCAGAGCCCAGCCTCATGGCAGGATGGGCAGCAGGGCAGGGTCCTTGCCACACGCCAGATGTGACAGTGAGGACCATAAACATCCAGAGAGCCACGTAGCTGTAGGAAGAGTCCCACTGCAGCTGTTGAGTCATTTCTCTGTCTTACTGGAACAGATCTGGGTGGAGAATTCGGATGGGTCAGGAGCTGTGAACTTCCTGACAGGGATGGGTGGATTCTTGCAGGCTGTCCTCTTTGGCTACACAGGCTTCAGGTGAGACTGAGGTTTGCTCATTTAATTTCTCAGTTGGAAGTTCCCTGTTTAGCTGGAGCCCTGTGATATCACTTGGGGAAAAGAAAGGAACTCTCAGCATCCCGAGCATCCCGCACGTTGTACACTGTGGGCTCTCTCAGGGGACCTGGGTAACTGGAGGTCCCTGTCCCCTGCCACCCCACAGAGCTGCCCATTCCCACATTAAAGACTTAAACAGAGCTGGGACAGGTCAGAGGCTCTCCAGGTCCCTTGCTGAGTTGGTTGCACATTTGGAAAGCTAAAAGTCCTTCCCTCAGTCTGTCCTCTGGCTCAGCTGTCACGTTGTCCTGTCCCCTCTGGGTGCCCAGCTGGGAGCACTGGGCTGGCACCACCACAGCCCTGAGCATCTCAGAGCAGACACAGCTCCTCATGGGCTGCAAACCTGTGTCTTGGACCTGCAGCAGCCTCTGGAGCTGCTGAGCTGAGGACAGCTCAAGCCATGTATTTGCAGTCTGTGTGTGGCCAGAGGAGCCCACTGGCTCCTTGTGGAGCTGGGTGTGAGCTACCATGTTCCCAGCTGAGGACTGTAATCATCCTAATCCTGAAGGTCCTCATGTGTTCTGGGTTGGGCCTCTCAGTGCAGGCTCCAGCCACGAGTTCTGGGGCTCCAGCCAAATCTCCACAGATGTTGAGATGATGTTGATGCAGCCCTGAGGCCGTGCTCTTGCCTTGCCCATCGTAAGCCCTGGGCCCTGGCTGGCACCTGTGCCTGATGCTGAGGCTCTCCAGCTCCTCTTGATTCCTCTTGAGCATCTCTTGAGTCCTCTCCAGGCCCATGAGCCCACTCGACAGGCTGGAGATGATGATCAAGATCTCTCACGCTGTCTCTTATTTAAGTAGGAGATAAATGCCTGATGTGTTTTTTCACCCTGTTTGGGCATTGTGGAGGGGCTCACAGAAAGGATTCAAGCTGTTTGCTTCTTATCTTCTGGAGGAGCACTTAGAGCAGTGCTGAGTGTGAGGTGAGTGCCCACCACCTCCTCACCAGCCTCCTGTGCCTCTCAGAGGGCTGCAGCTCAGAGCAGGGCATCCTGCAGGTGTTCCCAGCACTGCTGCTGAGGCCCCCTCTGAGCCTGGGCAGGGAGCTGAGCTGCCCTCCATCATTTAAGGCTTTTTTTCCTTTTTTATGTGAAGAAAAAAAAAAAAAAAAAAAAAAAAAATCCCTAATGGAAACTAGTGACCACAGGTGGGGGACAGGAACACCTTAGGGTGGTGGGCTGTGCAATGACAGCCCCAGTGCCTCCTCACCAGATGCTTCATACGTGTGTTGGGGGTTCCCCTGGGGATCCTTGGGACTCTTTCTGCCCCCATGGAGGAAGGGGAGAGGCCTCAGGGATGTGGGAGGCTGTGTCCTGGGGGTGGCCACCTTCCCTTCCCTCCCTGCCCTGCTCCTGCCCCCCCAGGATCACAAGGTCCAGCCTGCGCTTCGACCCCACCTTCCCTGACGACATCCACAGGATGGAAGTCACTGGTGTCTCCTACCTGGGCAACAAACTGAAGTTCACCATCACCAGGGGAGAGATGGAGGTCCAAGTGACCGAGTCTCCCCAGGACCCCGCGGCCTCTTCCCTGGAAGCTGTGCTGGAGGAGTCGGGGCAGCGCTTTCCCCTGCGTGCAGGTAGGGTGGGGTGTCACCACCTGGCAAAATAGAGACAATGTGGGGACAAAGCCTTGCCCAGGCTGAGCTGGGCTGGCTGTCGTTGCAGGGCAGAGTGTCTCCTTCCCCACGGCAGCTGGCTGGATCCAGAGGTCGCCCACCCCAGCACTTCAGACCGGGGCCCAGGAGCAGCAGGAGCACGCTGAGGGGGGGATGTTGGTGAAGGGGCAACAGTGAGGGGTGGGCTGGAGGGCAGGGGTCCCGGGCTGTGCCATAAACCCTTTGTCCCCATGGGACTGCGTGTGCTCTCTCTGGTGGCCCTGGGGAGGGGTGGTGGGCTCAGGGCTCTCACCCTGGCTGGGGTGGCAGCAGGTCCCTGAGTGACACTGAGCATCCTGGTCTGTGCCAGGGGGATGGAGCCCCCTGGCCCCCCTGCAGCCTCTCTCATTTAGCAGAGGTGAAATCAAGCCTGAAAGTCCCTGTTCTGAACCAGTTTTGGAACCACTCAGGGCTCGTTTCTGCTTTCCCCATCTGCCCCGGGCTGATCCAGCTGGGTTCAGCCCAGCTTGGCCCTCAGTTCCTCAGCTGCTCCAGCTGTCCCCATCACTCTGGGGGTGCCGAGGGATGTGGGGGAGGTTCCCCACCCTCTGGGGTACCTACCAGCCCGGACACCCCCCAAACCCTGCAGCCCCACAGCGTGGGTGGGGGTCAGGCTGGGGCTGAGCATGATTTTGGCAAAAACAGTCACGGAATACAGAGCCAAAAGCCTTTCAGTTCTGTTTGGGACGTGCACAGCTCCTTTTCTTTGCAGTTATTTGCAATCCAAAACATGTTTTTAACCCTTTATCTACGCTGTCACCTCTCTTGTCCAGCAGTGCTAGAGTTACAGCCCTGGCTCTGGCTGGGGGGAAACAGGGGGACCCCAGATGGGACACGGTGACTGCTGGGTTAAATGTATTGTGGTTTTGGGTCTGGGCAGAGCCCCCCCCAGCTGAGCAGAATCATTCTTCGACTTCACCCAAGGAATTTTGCGTGTCCTAGAAAGCCCCAAGGGAGGGGGGGGGGGGGGGGGG